>CAUYSK010088776.1:0-108505 GCA_963575035.1 Avahi laniger | reverse complement strand
AGACCCCGTCTCTACCAAAAATAGAAAGAAATTAATTGGACAGCTAAAAATACATAGAAAAAATTAGCCGGGTATGGTGGCGCATGCCTGTAGTCCCAGCTACCCAGGAGGCTGAGGTAGGAGGATTGCCTGAGCCCAGGAGTTTGAGGTTGCTGTGAGCTAGGCTGACGCCACGGCACTCTAGCCCAGGCAACAGAGTGAGACTCTGTCTCAAAAAAAAAAAAAAAAAGGTGTGGCCCTTGCGCAAAAATTATTAAGAGTTTCAAGAAGGTGATAGCAGAACATTAAACCAAGTGCTGGATGCTTCTAAGCACAAGGCCCCAGCCCCATCTGCATGGTTGCTCCCCAGAAACAAGAAGGTTCTCAGCAGTTCTATTGCCGTAGGACCAGGGTTTTTCTCCTGATCTCACAGAATCTCAGGATGGAAGAGAGCCTGGGGTCAGCAAATCCTGTCACTGTCTCGTGACTCACCCTCTGCTACTGCATCCTGCTGTAGGTGCTGCCCCTTGTGATTTAATCTGTAGTCAGGGTTGCGGCCTCTGTTTCACAGCTTCTAACTGCTTAGGTCTTGCTGGCCTCCATATATGAGGTTCTTCTCTTCTTGGGTCAAACACCACTATGACCTTCAACCATTCATTCTGTGACATGATCTTAAGTCCCTTTCCTGGGCAATGAGTATTCACCTATATTTCTCTTATCATACTGTACCCAGATCTGAGGATAATAGTCTGGGTGCTGACCAGCCCATAGAATTGCCTACTCTCCCACCCATCATCCCAGATATGGGCTTTGTACTCTTGAGTAACCCACGTCACCTCTTTAAGACCCAAGAGTTCTCCCTTAACAAGGAGAGCATTAATAGGCAAGATTCCATTGACGATGACAGAGCCTTCTGTCACTCTCTCACTCGTCTAACACAGTCTGAAGTTATATAGGTGGGTATAAAATGTTTCTTCAAATTATGCAGTTTGGAGGCTAAAAGCTCCCAAGATGACACATCCCATAAAATGTTTTTGATGGGACCAAATCTGGAAGAACTGCAGCCTTGAGCCTCCCCTGCCTCCAGGATTCGAGGAGAAAAGAGAGCCCCATCCAAGCACACTTCCCACCTTCTCCACATCATCTGATAGGGCCAAAAATGCAGCTTCCTATCTACATTTTGTTTTGAAATGTAGATGGCTTCTGTCTTATCCCTTCTAGAAAGCAGACTAGAGAGAGAGAGCAAAGCACCTCAGAACAACAGAACGGAAAGGGGGGATCCACAGTGGCACAGAAATCACAGGCAGCCTTTCCCCCAGTATAAACCTCTTATTGTCAGTATTCTGCCCTAGGCCAGAGTCTGAACAGCTAAATCTGATCATCTCATTATACATTTTACTAAGGATTTCCAAGTACAATATTTTGTTTAACCTTCACAGTATTATCACTAGTCAGTATTACTATCTACGTTTTTACCATGAGGCCTGGCACCCTTCTCACGTGTTGCTTTACAGATAGCATAAAATATATCCAACCAACCCAATGAGACTGTACTTGAAAACGTTACATTTATAACAGAACAAAAGAAAAACGAAATTCATTGAAACTGGGGGAATGAGAGAAAATGCTAAGATGCTCAGAGAATGAGAGACGACAATATAGATGGGTTGGACTCTAGGCCCTTTCTAGCGCTCTACCTTCCAGCTCAACATTTCCCAAAGTGGCGTCCCACAGAACACACTGTTCCACACACAGGCTATTAACAGGTTGCTGAGAACACACATGTTCCATGCTCAAATGTGTGGGAAACTAATAAAGTAAAACCAGGTGCTTTTCTGCATGACTTCTTAGGGTCGTTGACATGTATTGTTAATCTCCTAAAGAGGGATAGTAGGCATAGTTTATGAAACATTTTTCAAATGTTTGCAGACCACTTGTTTGTTTCTTTTCACATCAGGAATCCAGGATCTGTGGCTCAGGAGCTGATCCTATTTCTGGATAGCTAATAAAGTATCTCAAAGTTTTACCCTGAGTCATGGCATCCTTGCAACTCTTTGTTCTCAAGGCTGTGGGTAAGTAAAACCTGTAAATAATGCAGGAACAAAAGAACAGTCAGTCATATCTCCATTTGCTTAATCAATGCTCATATGCATCCCTATTAAAATGCAACTTCAACCTGATTCAGTGACTTTGTGATCTCATATTCGAAACAAAAAAGAATCTGTTTTGGATAAGTCATTGATATTTGGGTCTGAGGCCATCGTTGTTGATTCCGTATAATAAAAGGCTATTTCCAGTGATCTCCATATCAGTAGATGTTGAGGTCTTTTTTCATCCAACCACTTGACATAGAACAGATGCTTAAAGTGAATGTTCGTGAAAAGTATTTATAAATATCAAAGGTATATTGTATATACATGTGCGTTCAACAATATCTGCCACATGGCCTCCTGTGCTTCTATTCTTGGCTTAAGCAACTTCCCCAAAGTCCACTCAGAGCCACTTCTCAAAAGTCGTCATGGAACTCAAAGTCCTTTCTGTCAGTGAAGGTACCGGGGATGGTATGAAGTGGTAATTGGGCAGGGTAGAAAAGGCTGACTGAGAGCTCCTCATACTTTCTAGGTGAGGTCGAGTGATGGTCATTGATACATTGTTATTGAGAAAAATTACATTAGGCAGACCAAATGGAACAGTCCTTTAAACAAGAAGAAATTGCTTGCAGGTGTAAACAAGCATGAAATAGGATTCTGCTAATGAATTTCCATTACTAACTAAATACATAATCAAACAATTTGGGCCCTACTCATGGCAGTGAGAAATCAATTATTCATCATAAATCTGAGAGTGTGTATTGACTATCTTGGTGGGTGTCCAACCTGGTCTAGAATGAATAAATGTTTCAATTTGATCAAGGGCATATTGTTAGCAGACAGGTAATGAAAAATCAAAAACAACTGAAAAGTTCTAAGGTAATGAAAATCTATAACAACTGAAAAGTTTTTCTTCAATAATTTTCTTAAATATATAAAGGTTAAAAGGTAAATGAATTGTATTGAAGAAATTGCTGGAATTAATTGAACATCTGTGTTCCAAAAAAAAAAAAAAAAAAAACCTGAACCCATACTGTGTACCTATAAGAATTTAACAAAATACATATCATAGACCAAATTTAAAGTCTAAACCTTTAAATTTCCAGAAGAAAGCATCATAGAAAATCTCTGTAACCTTGGGTTAAGCAAAGATTTCTTAGGACATAAAAAGCATAAATCATAAAAGAAGTGATAAATTGGACTTCATCAAAATTTAAATACTCTCTTCAAAAACATTATTAAGAAAATGAAAAGGCATAGAGTGGGAACAATATTTGCAAAATATCCATCTGTTAAAGGACTGAAATCCAGAATATGTAAAAAACTCTCCAAGTCTATAATAAGAAAACAACCCAATTTTTAAAATGGATAATAGATTTGAACAAACACTTCACCAAAGAAGATATATGATAGCAAAGAAATAAATGAAAAGATGCTCAACATTATTTGTCATTAGGGAGATGCAAATTCAAACCATAATGAGCTACCACTGCACAACCATTAAAATGCCTTAATTTTTTTTATTGACTATATTATGTGCTTGTGAGGTTTTGAACTGAGAGAAGCAGAATAAGGACTCCCCAAAGATATCCACATCCTAATCCCCAGGGTCTTTGAATATGTTATATTACATGGCAAAGGGGAATTAAGATTGCCAGTGGAAATAAATTTTGAATCATCTGACTTTTAAAGAAGGAGGTTCTCCTGGATTCCCCAAATATCCAGTATAGTCACAAGGGTCCTTTAAATTTGGAAGAAGTAGGCAGAAGATTTAGTGTCAGAGTGATGCTGTCTAAGAAAGACTCAACCAGCCACTACTGGCTTTGAAGAAAGAAGGAACCACCGGCCAAGGGAAGCAGGCAGCCAAAAGAAGCCAGAAAGGCAAGGAAATTGATAATCTTCTCAAGCTTCTAGAAAGGAATAAAGCCTGCTGGCACCTTAATTTTAGTCCAGTGAGACCCATTTTGGATATTGGACTTTCAGAGCCATAAATAATAAATTTAAGCCACCAAGTTTGTGGTAATTTTTGTAGCTGCCATAGAAAACTAACACATGAACTAACTGGAACCCTCCTACATTTGTGATAGGAGCACAAAAGGGTGCAGCTACCTTGGAAAAAAAAAAACGTGGCAGTGTCTAATACAGTTAAAAATGCATCCACCGAATAACCCAGCAGTCTCATTCCTGGATTTTTAAACATATTTCCACTCAAATGTTTGGCCTTTTTTTAAATAATTCATCAATTGGTGAATACATAAACAGTGGCTTAGTCACACAATGGATTACTACTCAGTGAAACAAAGGACTGAACTGCTGGTACCTGCGACAACTTGGATGACTCTGCAGTGAAATGAAGTGAAAGAAGCCAGACCCAAGTCTGCGTATTATACGACTCCATTTACATGACTTTCTAGAAAAGGCAAAGCTATAGAAACAGAAAACACATCGGTGGCTTCCAGGGGCTGGAGTGGGGTGAGGACATTGACTGCCAAGGGGCAGGAGGCAACTTTTGGGGATGATTGTGATGGTGGTTTCATGGTTGTATGTGTTTGTCAAAACTCGTAGAGCTGTACACCAAAAGGGATAAACTTTACCATATGTAAATTTTTCCTCAGTAAGCCTGATTGAAGAGTTCGAGTCTTCGCTGAGCTGTGACTGTGCCACTGCACTCCAGCCTGGACCCCATCTCTACAATAAAAATAATAAGTAAGCCTGATTGACTGATAGACAGAAATATATCTACAAATAAAATTCTCAACAAAGTGCTGTTTGGAAGGCAAGCTGCATTTGAAGTCAGGGATTCAGAAAAAACCTTTCTATAAATTGTTTAGAATGGGAAGAAATTTTAAAGATCATTTACATTGATTTTCAAACCATTTTCAGGTCTCAGCATCCTGTCCCCCAATATAGTAATATTATTAAGAAGACAGTGTGTGCCAGACACTCTTGCAAACACTTTGCATTACCTCTTTTAACCCCCAAGACATCCCTATGACTATAGTTAATAATAAAAAATAATTATATATTGTTAATAAGTTTGCAGGTGTGGAAACTGAGGCTTATATAACTTCACACAGCTGGAGTGGTTGAATGGACTTTCGAATCCTGTCAATTTGATCCTAAAGCACATTCTTGTAGCCACTACATTTCACAGCCTCTTTTCTGTGAAATCCCTATATGATATTCCTTTAAAACAGGTATGCATGGGACCGCTCTGCCTGTGAATGTGTGTGTTTGTGTGTGTGTGGTGGGGATGGAGCTTTAGATCCTGTTGGTGTTTTCACAATAACAGCATAATTTGAACACTACTGATCTGGTCCGATGATATGATTGTATATGAAAGAATTTGAAGCCTGGAGAGGTCAAGTGACTTGATCTAGACCACATAGCTGGTTAGTGACCAACTCTTCCGACTCCAGGTCAAGTGTTCTTTCCTTAACAAAATGCCAACTTGCAATACAAAACCCATTTAAAATTTTTAATAAAAGTATTTTCTTAACCCATCCCAGGTAAAAATCAGTAGGAAAATAACCTATTAAATTGGCTTTCCTTTCTTTGTGCCATATTTTACCATTTTAAAAATTAAGATGATTGTATTTAAAGAAGCAGTGTTGATCCACAAGATATTGGTTGTAAAAGGGTTAATTGGTTGTAAAAGGGTTAAAAAACAAGGTCAAAGTCACCCAAAATACCTCCTTGATCAGCTGTTTCCAAAATATGGGCTTTAGCCATCTCATGCTTACCTGACCCTTTCTTTGTTACATGTTTTACAAGCCAAATAACCCAAACTGGGTTTTATAAGGGAGAAATAAATTTAATTTGTATTTCATAGGCAACACTTCCTTGCACTCCTCACTCTGTTCTCAGATGCAAATTCTTTTTCTGTTCCCTGGAAGCCTGCATCGTGCTGGAGCACTATATGTATGCCCCGTCCACTGGGCACTGCAAAGCAGACCTAGCTAGGAACAAAGGCTGACCTTCCTCCAAGTAAATCCCAGGAAAATACTGGAGCAATCGATAAAGCAAGGCTGACCAATTAAAAACTTGATATAGGTAGCTGCTAAAAGAGGAAGTATGTGAATTTAACTGTATACATTCTCACATTAGATAAGCGCAAATGGATTTCTGCTTACTACAGAGAACAGAGCAAGGGATTGGTGGCTTCATGTAAGTTTCAATAGAAGGTGGGTGCGATCTGGTCTCAGTTCATGAATACAAGTCTGATTCTGTTAGTTATGCTGACCTCCCATAGATATTCTAGGAGCTAGTCCAGGTTGGCATGTCTTTGATTAAGCACTGACTGTGTAGTGGGGATATACTCACTTCATTCAGGAAATTATTTATTGAGGGCCTACTATGAGCCAGATACTCTGCTCGATGTTTTACATCTGTTATCGTACTGAATTCTATATAACATTCCTGAGTGGTAATCTTGTTATTCTTACTTTTGTCTTTTTAACTTTTTGTTTTGATTTGTTATTCTGATTTTAAAGATGCTGAATTAAGTAAATTGCTTACGCTCACACGTCTGCTTAATAGTGGGGTCTGAATTTAAGCACAGGGCTGTCTGATTTTACATCGCAAGGTTCTTCCTGCAGAGGGCATCGTCCTCAGGGGTGGAAGTTTCGGCAGCACAGCACAATCGAACTAAGCTGACCAGGAATATCTCCGTTGCCACCCAAACCCGAAACTTTCTACTTCTTAGAGATGGTCTAACATTTGTATTTCAGCTGGGCTAAGACATTAGAGATTCATTAATATCCAAAGAATATTAGGATCAGAAAGAAGCTCAGATGCCACCTCGTCCAACTCCGCTATTTTAAAATTTTAATTTTCATTCAACACAGGTTTGCTGAGAACTTGTTACATGCTGCACAATGCTGAGGATACCAAATCTCCGCGCCCTTGAAGAGACTGCAGTGTAGTGGTAGCAAATGACAAGAACAGAGATCATTAGAGTCCCGGCAACATGAGGGTTGGGTGGTAGGGGGCTTAATGAAACACAGTGAATAGATATTCGTGATGATCTCAGGGATTTAGAAGTTGTCTTTGTTGAGTACTGGGAAAGATACAAAAGAAATATTAATACAAGATTGCAACTCAAAAGGGTTGGAATTACAGCCCAGAGGAAAATGGACTTGAGTTAAGTATCTAGGAACTGCAGTTTGGTTTGAATCTAACGTGTCCTTCTTCCCAGTTCCATGGAGAAGGGAAGAGGTTGGTGGTATTAAACCTGTGCAGCCAGAACTCCTGGCCAGGACTGTAAGATTCAGTTCAGCTAGCCTGAAGGATCGGGTGAGAAGGATAACATATGCAAGCAACTTTAGGTGGGTGCTCCTCTGGTTTGTGTGGTGCAACCTATACTTGCCATTGGAATTCAAGGGAAAAACAGACAAATGAGCAAGGACGTGTACTTGGCTCTTTGGGGATACTCGATACATTTATCACACATCTAGCTTCTGGGGATAACAAAAGCTATCTCCTTGACACTTGACCCAAGCATGATCAGTCACAGAACCCCATTTTCCTAGACACAGCCATTGTCTCAAGCAGAACCAACTAGAGTACTTCTTTGAGATCGACAAACGGAAATTGGAAAAGAGACATTTTCTTACCACTGAGCTTGCTAAACTGGGAAGAAGTGAATCTGAGGTGCCCATAGCCGTTTTCCTTGCCTCATAAAGAGAGGCTGACTGCCTCGTGCATCTGAACAGAGACTAGCAGAAGTGGGAGAGGAAGTCCTGGCAGCGCCGACTGCCTCATCCAGTCCACAGGACTTGGCCTCCTGCTGTTCTTCTTTCAGTTTCGTGAGTGACTCTGATGTCCCCAACCTGCTGGGTGAGACAAGACATCCCATTTTTGTTGGTTGATTTTAAAACAGTTTGAAATGCGCAACTTGGCAATTGCAAAAGAGCCCTGATGAATAGGAAAATAACACATAGAAAAGAAATCACAAAAGAAGAAATCCAAACAGTCAATATATATATGAAAAGTTCTTCTACCACCCTAATAATTAAAGAAATGGAAGTAAAACAGAAATATCATTAGCTCCCTATCCAACTAAAGAACAGCAAAAGGCATAATGGTGCCCAGGCTTGGTTAGGATACAGGAAATGAATTCTCACATACATTACCTCTGAAAGCCACCTGACCAAATATATCAAAATGTGACATATGCATTCCCTTTAATCTAGCAACTCCTCCTCTAGCAGTTGATTCTAAGGAAATAATTGTACAAACTCATAAAGATGTATGTACAAGAATGTTTATTGCAGGCTTGTTTATAATAACAAAAAATTGAATAAACCTAAATGTCCTTATTTAGGGGATTACTTTTTCAAGTCACAATATGGTGACAGAATGGAATACTTTTCAGCTGTTATAACGATTATAGCAGATTCTTATGCAGTGATGGGAAAATGTCTACAATGTATTATCATGTGATCAAAATAGGGTATAGAGTGGCAAGTAGAGTATGATCTATTTTTTATTTAAGAGATATGTATTCATAGGTATGCATAAAAGAATCTGGAAGTCTCTCTTATAAAAATCAGGAATAATGAAGAAAATTTTACTTCCCCTGAACAGTTTAAATATTTTACAATATTTTTCTATTATTCAAAATTCAAAAACATGTTGCTATGTTCTTTTGGGAGTATTATGGACTGAGTGATTTTGTCCCCCCAAAATTATTATGTTGAAACCCTACACCCCTAATGTGATAGCATTAAGAGATGGGGCTTGGGGCAGGTAATTAGATTTAGATGAGGTCACGAGAGTATAGCCCTCATGAATGTCCTAATAACAGTCCCTCTCTCCACCACGTGAGGACACGGCAAGAAGGCACTGTCCGAGGACCAGAAAGCAAGCCCTCACCAGACATAGAATCTGCCAGCACCTTGATCTTGGACTTCCCAGCCTCCTGAATTGTGAGAGACAAATTTCTATTATTTATAAGTCATTCAGTCTATGATATTTTGTTATAGCAGCCTGAGTTGGTTAATACAGGGGGGAAGGTTATAGGAGAAGGATTAGACCCCCAGCCTTGGGAATCATCGCATTATGGAAGAAGTAGTCCTAGTTAGGCTTTGCATAAGCCTTCCTTGAGTGAGGAAAGAAGCTACAGATAGATGGGAAAGATAGGGAAGGAATATGTAAAATGTTCATATGGTCCAAAAAATTGGAGCTAGCCTAGAAGTGGGTTAATTCTCCACACATTTTCCTACTTCTATGCCAAGCCCACTACCATCAGAAGTAGACCCATATGCCAAGCTTCTACTGCAGCTAATGGTACTTTTGATGTGTTCAATTCAGTGACATGACTCTCATTTTGGGGATTTCTAGAAAGTTGCTAATATTTATGGGGCTGCCAGAGAAGTTTTAAGTTGCAGCACGTTTTAGGTTGAACCATTTGAAATTGCCATCACTAAACCACTTTGACCTACCGAAATAGCAAATGTAGATGGTTCATCATAATATGCTCTCTATAATATAAAAATTTATATTTTGTATGATTTATATGAGATCGTGTCTTCAGCAGCCCATCAATCAAGACGTGGCATGTATTCAGTCTGACTGGGTATTCGGCTTCCCAAGTTTGGATGATATAATAAGTTGTGGTTGCATGGTTTTGAACTGTGTACTTTTGCTACCATTATTCAAAACCTTTAGTAGAAACTCGGTTGAAAGCTCTGCTCCTGCCCCAGCTCTGTCCTCCACTCTATTGCATCGCTCTGCCCTTATATAATACTTACCAGAACAAATTCTTAGCATCACTTGTTTTCCCTTCCAAGCACATGATGCATAGTGTAAAAATCAAACCGCGGAGGCTCTCTGCAGCTAAAGCCTGCTCTGCCAAAAGCGAGAGAACAAAGCTAAATCAAACAATGACTTGTACGTTTTAGGTGGCCTAAGTTATAAATTGCAAAGCAGCAAAGATAATTGGGAATAATGTAAGAAAAGGTAGAATCAACATAAATCATATAAAAAGGATAACAAGCTTTATCAGCTGGACGGATTTTAAGGCAGGTTTGAAGTTGGATATGTTTGAAAGGCACCAAAGCAGATGATTAGATACAATACATGGCTTAATATGTAGGAAAAGCAATCAGGATGAAGCAAATCAGTTTCCTGGCCTCTAATGCAGGGAATATGGAGGGTTTTATTAAATATAAAATGAAATTTAGATTTATGGCCACTGTTGATCCACTAGATGAAAACTGACATTATCATATCATTATTTTTTAATTTCTTGCTTTTGATGCTTTATTAAACAAGCAGAAAATAGATTGGAAGAAAAAGTCAGCACAAATTTCCAAATAATTTTTGCATTTTCTCATAGTCATTTCATTTTACACCCATTTACTCCCATGTTGGTATCACAGAGAGTGCACTGCAAGTATAGAACTTTACGTGACAGTGTAGATGAGACATGGGGAAAGACCATTTTCTAGTATTGACCTCTTCTATATAAATGAGCCAAGTTATTAACATTTAAAAAAAATCTTTCCATGACCAATGATGCTAGTAGTAATAGAATTTGTCCAGAGAAAGTAGCACCAGGGTGTTTATTCCTTAGAAACTGGTTTCTAGGGAAGGGAATATACATTGAGTCACTAACGGATGGGCACGGAGGACACGTGGCAGTTAGCCAAGAGAGACTGTCATCCCCAAATACTGGGGTGAATAGGACTCAGCTACTTTGTTCTAGTAGATGCTTCTGAGTCCTGAGTGGGACAAGACAGTGTCTCCTGTTCTTCTGCTTTTCCGAGGAGACCCAGCACCGAGGAGGCGAGTAGTAGAGTGCAAATGAAACAAGCATGAGGCAGAACCATGAGAGAGGAGTGACCAGGGTTTTAACACTTAATAGGAGGAAAACGTAGCCACTAAAAAGAACCTGAAATATGACTAGGCCATGACGTGGAGTTCTCTGAAGAAACTGGAGGAGCAGCAGCAATAAGCCTGCCTGGAAATGTGCCAGCCGCACAGCTTCGTAGCTGGGGAGTTTCCTTTCCAGAGGCATCTACCAGGACCCCATCCGCAGCTCAGAACTGGCAGAAATTCCCAGACGCTGCGTTCCCACCCCTGGATGGGGCAGGCTAACCGATGCATCTCTGAATTCTCACATCCTCGATTCCCAGGTACAGACATAACAGGAAGCAGGGTCCCACTGATGCTACTCTGATCGGCTTTTTCAGATTTTTTGCCCAGCCTGGCCCTACCACACTCGCCTGCCCTGTGCCACCATGACTGAGCCGCCAGGGCTTCCCGCCTTGGCCCCTGGCCTGTAGTGTCTGCAGATCCCTCGTAGTGAGCGGAACTTGCAGTCATTACCATCTCAAGGCCGCCTTCTCCTTTTGCCACTTACAACCTGAAAAGGAAATTAGTCAATCCTCCTCTACTCTGCTCCAGGGGATAGGAAAAGTACACCTTCTCTCGTGGAGGGCTGGAATAAGAAGGATTTGGGGCAAAGGGGTGGATATTGGTGTATTATCTTGACGATTTGCTATATTGTTAGTACCAAATAGGAGAGGCTTTTCCACCCCTTTCCCCATGCCCCAGCCCCAGCACAGGAGGCTCTAGTGTGCCCCAGCAAACCCCAAGTCACATCTCCACAATGGCAGTGTTTCTTTCCCATAGTGCACATGTAACACAAGGTGAAAGGCTGACTATTGAAGGTGCCCAGGATAGTCTTCAGTGGTATAAATAGGTACATGAGACTATTTGAGTAATTGAACTATCCCATTACATCAAATTCATGAATTTGTGGATTGTTTAGGATGCAACTAAGGTAAAAGCAGTGAACTTATTTAAAGAATAATAGTACAGAGGGTACAAAGATATAGAGAAAATAACAAAGGGCTGTATAAATGACTGGAGGTGGAGACACCTCACAGTAGAGGATTTCGTGAGCAGACATGAAACACTGGCAGCAGCTGGCCCGGATGGTTTTATCAGGAGCCTTGTGCCTGGCTGGGTCCACAATTCCATATGCTGCCCTAAAGATTGACATGATGCCATGCTGAAGCAATCCACGAGCCTATGCCAGAATGTAGAATAAAGATGAGCTCAGATCATGTCTGCCAACTTTGGACCCAGGCTCCAACCTCACTCCTCGTAGGACTGGGTAGCTTCTACTTTGAACTCTCAAACATGAAGGGTTAGTGATGCTCCTCCCAGTATCATGGTGTTCTCAACCCATCCTTCTAAAGATGCTCCCCCATTGCTTCTGCTCTAGGGGGCAGAGGGAGGAGCTTCATGTAGTGGCTCAGAGGTAGGTTCCACTACCAACCCCCAAGAGGGATCAAGACAGTTTTGGGGGCACCAACCTCCACAGAGTCAGGGGAGGGGGCTTATCTCCATCAGTGTTTAAAATAATAGGATCAATATTTAGAGTGATCCTCTGAGTGAGGATCTTTACAGTAATATGTGAAAATACTAGTAGATGAACATTGACACGGATACTCAGAAATTTTACTTGCTTTCATCCTGGTTTTGTACTCTCCTACTACTGTTTGAGGTTTTATGGCTAATAAGTGAGCAGATACTGAATAATAATATCAAATATCTATATGGTTAATATGTTAGTTTCCTAGGGCCGCTGGAACAACTTACCACAATCTCAATGCCTATAATAATAGAAACATATTCTCTCACAGTTGTGGATGCCAGAAGTCCGCAGTCAGCATATCATCGGGACATATTAGTTAGGGTTCTCCAGGGAAACAGAACCAATGGGACGTGGGGTGGGAAAGAGGGAGAGAGACAGAGAGAAGGAGAGAGAGATTTTAAGGAATTGGCTGGTGCAATAGTAGAGGCTTAGAGAGTCAAAAATCTGAGGGGTAGGCTGGCAGGCTAGAGACCCTGAGAAGAGTTGCAGTTCAAGTCCAAAGACAGACTGCTGGCAGAATTCCTTCTTGCTCTGACCTTCAACTGATCGTATGAGGCCCACCCACCTTATGGACGACAATCTGCTTTACTGAAAAATTACAGATTTAGATGTTAATCTCATTCAAAAAACACCTCCACAGAAACATCCAGAAAAACATTTGCCCAATTATCTGGGCCCAGCCAAATTGACATATAAACGTAATCATCACACAGGGATTAGACATGGACATATCTTTGGGGAGGGGCATTGTCCGTCTACCACAATAAGTTATCAAATTCTAGGTACTGTTATAAGCTTTTACATATATTAACTCATTTAATATTCATAACATCTTCAGGAAGAGAACTGGTATTATCATTGCCATTTTACAAATGAGGATGCTGAAACAGAGAAGATAAAGAATTGACTAAAGTCACACAGCTTATAAGTGATAGAACCAGGATTTGAACCAAGCAGTCTGGCTTTATCCAATTAAGTTTGGAATAAAGAGTCCCATTTCTGATAAATCTTCATCTTTATTTTCTTGTGGACCTTTAAATGACAATCAACATTTGATATTACTGCCTGGATATTTTTTACTTGCTAATTCATTGTATGAGAGTGACAACCACAGTAAGGGCGGGGTAGTTTCTGTAGTAGTTTCTCTTCTTTCTCTTCCTTCTACTGCAACGATTACCTTCAATCCTGTTTTGACTTTGTACAGCTACCTAAGATGGCGGCCCCTGCCTTCGTTTGACATTTGGTAAGTATTTACTCAGTGCCTGTCTCATGCTAGGACCCGTTCCAGGTGTTGGGGTGCAGGGAAGAACTCCAAGCTCTATTATCGTCCCCTGAGCAGTTGCTGGAAATTAGGTCAGAGTCACTAAGAGGAAGTCTGTCCTCTGAGTTGGTTCCAAGGGTTACCTGAAGGTGTAGGAGAGATACTTTGAATATATATTGATCTTGGGAGAAGACAGCCAGGATGCTAAAACAGATACAATCTTCCAGGCTTTTCCTTATCTCCAAAGCTGGGTATAGCCAAGAAATCCAGCACATCAAAGAGATGAGCGAGATGTAAATGAAGGCCCGGGGAGGTCTTAAGCAGCTTTACGTGGCTGCTTCCTCCCAGGCTTTCCACAGAGCAAAGAGAATCTCCTGATTCTTAAACCGAAATGTGTAAAACCAAAGAGCGTTTTTGTGTCTGTTTCCCTTTTCCTAAACACTTCACATGGCTGTTTGAAAAGATTCATATTTTAATGGCTAAGTATTTTTGTGTTTTCTAATACGATTTAAGTTTAACGATAATCCTTGTTTACTGCAACAGAACTTCGGTCTTGTAAGTAACGTTCACACGTGTGCTCTGGTTCAGCTGGATACAGAGGGCAGGCACGTTGCCGCCTTTCAGACATGAAAACGCTGAGCCTCGGAGAAGCTAAGTGCCCAGGACGTGCACGTGATGAGTTAGGCTTTTCCCCTTTGGTTTCTAGATGTCCCTGTGTGAAAGGAGCACAGTATTTAACATCTGGAAATAAAAGACGGTATTCCACCTTCTTCTGAAGAGTAACAGCAGGCATCTCTGTTCTAGAAAGTAAAAATTCCTGCGGTCCCTTAGAATTTCTCCACAGTCTAAGTGATTTTCAAGCTGGGTACATTTTACCAGTTCCTTCAATAAAGTAAGGGTATTGAAAATGATCTAATATGTTGTGTGCAAAAATTTAAGTACTTTGCCTAATTTCGGTCCATTATCACCTATTATAATATAGTGAGGAAAATATATCTAGTATTTTTTTTAATACATTTACTTTATGTAGTGTAGGCCTGGTGGCAGAAACTAAGCTTCTTAGATAAAACTGCTTCAACCTGACCTGATTTACTGGTCCATTTTTAAGTCATAGCTACACAGGAACATAAAATGTGCCCTTTTTGCCTGAGAAAATGTGAATACATATTCTAAATATGGTGTTTTAAAGTGATGTTTTACTATTATTTCATTTATGCTAAAAGTTTACTTTTATTTTTTTATTTTTATTTTTTTACATAAATTTTTTTTATTTATTTCAGCATATTATGGGGGTACAGATGTTTCTGTTACATATGCAGGGCTTTTAGAGCATAGTTCATGATGTGTATGAACGTGTCCACAGACACCCGTGCACATGGAGAACTCTACACGCATGCGCTGTAAGCAGTGGAAAGCAGATGTGGTGTCAAGCCATGTGCGTATGTGAGTCATAGCTGTGTGACCTTAAGTAAAGTAAGGTTATTGAAAGTTACTTAATCGCTCTAAGAATTAGAGATTAAATGAATAATCAGATCAATCTCAAGCACTTGCTTTGAAGAATAAACAGTACAACCACTAGCAAATGGTAGGGGTAATAGCCTGCCCATAGTTAGCGTCAGTATGTATTATCCATTGTTGTTGTTATTCGCAGGATGATCTCACTCACCCAAAGTGACTTAGACAGCAACATAAAGGAGAATTTAAAACAGAGCCAGGGGGAGAAAGTCAAAAGGACTTTTCTACTGCTGTTATAATAACACATTAGTGTACATATAATGGCTTAAAACAACATCCTTCCAGTTCTGGAGGTCAGAAATTGGTTTCATTGGACTAACAGCAAGCTGTCAGCAGGCCTGTATCCCTTCTGGAGGTTCTAGGGGAGCATCCGTTTCCTTGCCTTTTCCAGCTTGTGAGCGACCCTTTCTTCCGTCTTCAAAGCCAGCAATGAATGGACGGCTAAGCCTTATGCCGCATTGCCCTGATATTTCTCTTCTGTAGTCAAATAGCCATCTGCCTTCCCGTATAAGGGTTCTCATGATTACATTGGTCCACCTGATGGAGGATAATCTCAAGATTCTTAGCTTAATCACGTTTGCAAAGTCCCTTTTGCCGTGTAAGCCGACATATTGACAGGTTCTGGGGATTGGAGTGTGGACATCTTTGTGGGGAGACACTATTCAGACTACCACAGTTTATGCCAGATACGTGCCACAATAACTGTATTTTAAAGTTCACGGACTTCATTCCTTGGGGAGTCCCAACTCAGAACTTCTTTCTCTTGTTTTGATACTATTCCAATATACATGGCTCTTTACTTAATAGCATACTGCCAATTAGAAATAGCCAATCATTGTGTACCATGGAAAGGCCTGGAAATTAGAGACCTCACTTTTGCCTACATTCCACTGTCTAGACCTTGGTTACATGCCTGCCCCCTCGCCAACTTGAGGGAGGCTAGGAAATGTCGGCTGATGCCCAAGAGAGAAAAAAAGACAGCAACAGTTTCATAAACTCCTACCACTATCTGTCAATCTGTCACATTCTCTGTCTGTTGTAATAATCCAGTTAAAAATGAAAACAGAGGAGAATCCAAGAGGGTAGAAGTCAATCAAAGGGAACAGAGAGGCAACTAGGAGAAGCTTCTACTTTATAGTTCGCTCAAGACCCATGGGGAAGAAACCAAGGGCCTGCAGAAGACCCGAGCGTCTGGCATCAGTGACTTAGTCCGGCCGGGTTCACAGAGCCCGGATGCTGAGCCAGACTGTGTCCTGGAAGAGCTCAGAACTACCGCACAGTGTCCCAGGCTAGATTAGGAGACCAGTGAATAGACCCACGATCAAATGCAAATAGAACCATTCCTCAGTGCACTGAGAACAATACAATGTCCAGGAGATACCAAATTTATTCTTTCAAAAATAAAAGGAATACCTAGCAATAATTTTCAAGTGAAGGAAAATATTTTTCCTCTTTGGTTTCTGTAGTTAATTACTAGATATTGAAAGCAGAAAAAAATTAGAGGACTGGAAATTGGCTTCCAAGCACAGACTGAGTCCAGTGGTGAAATGATTGAGATGAGTTTTCTAGTCTATCTCTTTCCTCAACAAAACCTCCCTGTTACTTCTAGAGGCAGCACATTTCTTTCCATTCTTTTGTAATTTGTCTTAGATAGGATTTGAAGTACCAGGTTGCCTTTTCTGTGGGTTTAGGGAATAGGAAAACTAAGCTTGAATGCAAAGTTGACTTCCAGTTACTTGGAGTGTCTTGGTAAAGTAAAACAATTGGTAAGGAAAGAAACACACCAGGCACTCGTGAAGAAAATAAAAACAGCTAGGTTATGAATTATAAGCCTTGTGTAACCTTTGCAGCGTGTCGGAACTTAGAGACCATCATTTTCAATGGTTTTGAAATAACCATGAAACTATATACCAGCCCACAAGTCCGGGGCTAGGAGAAATTGAGGTATCTGATTGAAATCACAGAGTAGGTATAATAAAATTTGTGCACCTTTGCTTTTCTGTTCTAAAACATTTCGATTTGGCTTTCATGGGACTTTGAGACTGTAAGAATCTGGACCTGTCTCAACCCAGGAATAAATGAATGCAACAACACTTGGTCATACAGCTAAAAAACTCTTCCAGCCCTGGAGCTGCAGCTTCTAATTTGAAATGACTAGAGGATACAATTAGAACAATTTTCTCCTGCCAAAGTAAGTTGACAAGAGGAGATTAATATTTGTGAAACTTTAGGTAAGCCACTCCCTGGACTAAAATATAAATTGCTTTTCTGCAAAAATGGGGATTGTGAATTACAAATGAAATACTGGATGTGATATTATAAAGTAGTCTAAGGCACTACACAAATGCAAATTATAAACATTTTCAATGGGTTTCTTCATATACCACAGAGGTATCTTTACTATAGATCAGGCATAACGTGGATTTTGGAATCAGTTCTGGATTCAAATCTACCACTTACTAGATGTGAAAATCTAGGCAAGTTATATAACTTCACTCAACCTTAGCTTCTTCATCTTTTGTTTAGAATAATAGGACCATCATAGAACTATTAGGAAGATTAAAAAAGGAATGTCTAGGCTGGGCGAGGTGGCTCACACCTGTAATCCTAGCACTCCAGGAGGCCAACGCGGGAGGATGGTTTGAAGTGAGGAGTTCAAGACCAGCCTGACAAGAGCGAGACACTTTCTCTACCAAACATAGGAAAAAAAAAAAAATAGCCAGACATAGTGGCACATGCCTGTGGTCCCAGCTACTTGGGAGGCTGAGGCAGGAGGATCACTTGAACTAAGGAGTTTGAGGTTGCTGTGAGCTAGGCTGATACCATGGCACTCTAGCCCAGGTAACGAAGTGAAACTCTGTCTCAAAAAAACAACAACAAAAAAAAAGGAGTCTGGCACAGTGTCCAGCCTAAGGTAGATCCTTCAGTAAATGTTAGATTCACTCACTCATCGCCTCAGCACAAGATAAAGTGCACACCACTGAGAAATGTGTATATCCTTGATGTAAGATTTTGCATATGATCGCCAAACATCTGAACCAATAATTAAATAGAAATTGCCATGTGATCCGGTCCTTTGGCCAGCCCAAGAAGGACATTACAACATAAGTAAATAAAAGGTTAGATCACCTAGCAGGAGTTTCCCAACTGTTACTGGAGATGGTGACCCTTATCAAATAGAGTGAGTTTACCTAACTATCAGACAAGTCCTCCTAGATGAACTCCACAAACCTCTTGAGTCTACGAAACGAATCAAGGGAAGAGATGGCCTATGAGTTTTCTACACAGTGACAACTTGAAATCATACACCATTTTATAAAAAGAAGGAGGTCACCTTCACGGAAAATTGCTAACTAATCCAGAGACTCAGCCGCGGAGAAAGCCAGGCCTTGTTTTTGAGAATTGGCACTTTTTTTAGGGAAAACGTTTTTTTACAAAAATGTTGCGTGCCAACTATGTTGCAAGCATGCTGGCTATTTTACATCAGTTAGCGCATGTCATCCGCACATGACAGCTTTATGAGGAGGTACAGTCATTGTCACAGAAACTAGGTCACAAAGCAGGAATTCCTGCACTAGAGACCATGCCGACAATGACCGTGTGGGAGAATCATAAGCCACTGACATGCTTTTTGGTCAAAATACTGTGCAACAATTCTGATTATACCCTATCCTCGAGAGAATAACCTGTGTGTAGTGTCTAACTGTTCCCACCCAGAGCAGATAAATCCACAGATAAAATAGAAGACTGTCCCCCAGAATGGAGGTTGCACCACTGGCTCTCTGAAGATGATTTTAAGTAACATTAAATAACATGGACTAACACAGTAAGAAATCACTCCCTTAGCTTTTTCTGGCCCCTATCCTTTGAATAGCACAAGGAGAACCTATAAACCTGATGTTAGCATGTCTTTAACACTTCTAATGTGTTTTAGCCTCTCCAGTCCAGACAGCAGGTCTCAGGCTATGATGAGATTTCTGCAGCCAATACTATCTAGCTAGAATTTAATAACTGTTTTTGCTGTCAGTATAAAACACACACACACACTCACACACACATTTATGTTATTAAGTATGGAATGTCTGATTTCCTTAAGTACTAAATTTGACAGTTGATATCTCTGACATTTCACTTTGACAATTCTATTTTTTTTTTTTTTAGTTTTGAAGGTACATCCTCATTCTTTCAAACATACATTTTGGCTTTTGATTATCTTTCAACATTTTTTAGAGCAATTTTTGTGAAACCATAGATAAGTCAAAAATTTGTGTTATTTGTGAATATGGGTTCCATCGTGGAACCAATGCAGTGCAGACAGATTGAAATATCAACAAAGTGTTTGGGAAGGATGTGGCTAATGAATGCACAGCACATTGATGGTCTGAGAAATTCCATTCCTGTGACTTTAGTCTTGAAAATGAGTCATGTGGGTGACCTGAGACCAAGGTGGATAATGATGAACTGAAAACTGTAGTGGAAGCAAATCCATCTAAACCTACACATGGAGTAGCAGCAAGGTTTGACGTTACTATTCCCACAATAGTGGACCATTTGAAGCAAATTGGCAAGGTAAAGAAGCTGGATAGATGGGTTCTACATGGATTAAACAAGTGTCAGAAGAGAAATCGTCTCAAAGATTTCCTTTCTTTGCTGTTGCAACATAAAGGCAAACCATTTCTATACCGTGTTGTTACGTGTGATTAAAATGAATTCTTTTTGACAATCGTAAGCATTCAACACAATGATTGGATAAAGATGAAGTGTTGAAAGAGTCCAAAACCAAATATTTATCAAAAAAAGCTAATGGTGTCTGTTTGGTGGTCCAGCGCTGGTATTATCCACTTCATGAAACTTGGTCAATTGATTACAGTGGATGTCTACTGCAAACACTTGGATGAAATGATGAGGATACTTATGATTAAGCAGCTGAGATTGGCCGATAGAGACAGGCCAATCCTCTTGCAAGACCACATATCACACAAAAAAATATCACACACTGCTCAAAGTATGGAAGCTAGACTTGAAAACTCTCTGTCATCCACTCTATTCACCAGAACTTGAACCCACTGACTACTATTTCTCCCAGGCTTTGGACCACTTCTTGCAAGGAAAAATATTCAATTCTCAACAAGCTGTGATAAACACCTTTCATGATTTCATCACCACTCACTTTCCAGACTTCTTTGCTGCTGGCATAAGGAAGCTACTGTTAAGATAGAAAAACTGTCTCAATAGTTGAGGTACGTACTTTGATTAATTGTACTGCTTCTTGTTTGAGATATAATAAACTAAACTTTTGATTCGAAATGCGACATTTGATATTTAATGACTTAAAATATTTAATTATATGCTAGTTAATGCTGAGCTTCCATTCATGGGAGTAGCGTAAATGTTTCCTTTTAAAATAAATTTGGAGGTAGGATCAAGATGGCCAACTAGACACAGGTAGCATGTGCCTCCTCTATGGAGAGCCAAAGCAGTAAGCAGATTCTTACATTTCAAACAGATCGTCTAGGAGAGAAAGCTAGGATTCACCAGGGAAGCAACAGGAAGCACCAAAAGTGGGTAAGGAGAGGGTTCAGGGCAACTTGCCTGGCCAGGGTCTGGCTAAGAGTTGGGAGAAGCTCCTGGAAGTGGAGAGACAGTAAGAGAGAATCCCCAGGGCTCTACTCTCTGAGACAAGCTTTTATGATCTTAGCTACCAGAGAACCCTCCAAACCATGCAGGTCTGACTCCTAACCTAGGGACCTACTTGGAGACTGAACAAAGACATACATTGCTGCAGAAAGGGAATGCATGGGGAATCCCACAGGTATCTGAGCTTAGAGCAGCTTGAGCCAGGCACCATTTCAAGAGCCTAGATACCAACATACTGTAAGTGTGCCCGCAGCCACTATGAGGCTCCAAGGAGGCATGGAGGAGCCCAGGCACTCCCATGCACCCCTGGGAAGGTCCCCACAACCCTTCTGAGGCCTGCTGTTGAGACTGAGACATGAGCCAACAGCATTTTCTCACCTACACTGTTTGCCTGTGCAGGGCCCCTGCCTTTCTGGTCCAAGGTGCCACTTTGGGAGTTGGACACTGAGCCTCACTCCACCAGTGGACTGAGTTTGGGCTGACATGGCTGCAGGTCCTGCCTGGCTGAGGAGAGGCAGAGAAACCAGGCTTTCCATCACGCTTCTGGGACGGTGCCTGCCATCCAACAGCTGGCTGCTGTGGGATCAGGTCTCAAGCAAACTGCATTTCCCACAGTTTCCTGCCAGTGCAGCCTGCCTGAGAAGGGTCTCTCCTTCTCTGGTCACAGGCCTAAGTGTCATTTTGAGAGTTTAAAACCAGACAATGCCCCACCCTCCAGCTGGGTTTGGGCTGACTCAGCCACAGCTCCACCCACCTGAGGAGGGACAAGGGAGCCCCAGCTCTGCTACATGCACCTAAGACAATTCTCACCACCCTGCTATGGGCTGCAGTGAAGCCAAGATGCAAGCAGATGGCACTTCCCCCAACATCTTGCCCATGCTATTTGTTTGGAAGGGGCCCCACCCTCTGGTCACAGGCCCAAGGTGCCGCTTTGAGAGTTTAAGGCTGAGCAGCAGTCTGTCTTCTGGCTAAGTTCAGGCTGACTCAAATGCAGCTGCCGCCCAGCTGAGAAAGGATAGGGTAGCCCAAGCTCTCCTACACATACCTAGGACAATTCCCTTCACCCTGCCATGGCTGCTGTGAAACTGAGATGCAAACAAACATTCCCCACAGTTCCTTACCCATGCTGCTTACACTGCCCTCATTAATTGCAAGCCCACAGCCAGCACCATTTTGAGAGATTAACACTGGGCCATGTGCTGCTTTTGGGCTAAGTTCAAGATGACATGGCTGCAGCCATCACCTGACCGGGAAGGGACAGGGGAGACCAAGCTCTCTTAACCACACTTAAGACAGTACCTGCCACCCTGTTACAGGCAGCTGTGGAACTGGAGACTGGCCTGCCCTGTCCATTGCAGCTACTAATAACCAACATGGACCACTTGGGCCCTAGTGGGCAGCTCCACCATCACTATTGCCACCTCCCACATCACGTCAGCTGCTCAGGGTCCTGAGAACCCACCCAGTCCTCTGCTCTAACTATGAGAACCTGACCAAGCCACCTGAGGGCTCAAGAATTGGCCCACCAGCACACACTAACACAGTTGCCAGCATAAGCTGCTCTGAGACATGAAATCAGGCATACTCATCCCACTGCTTCCACCACTGGAGCACAAAGGCTGGATTGGATGCTGTTTAAGTCCCCAGGAAAACTTTACCACAGCCTCAACTAATAACTATTCCCTAATCCACCAAAGAAATCACAGATACTATTGACCCTTTGTACTTCCTAAGAAAACAGACAAAGACTAAACTACTGTAGGTATCTCAAATCAAAGCCAAAGTGTCCTACTCAACAAACAACATATATACACCTTCAGGAAAAATCTCCTCCCTTTGAAAGCAATTTCAAAAAATCAGAACAAGCTTCTGCTATATCAAATGTGCAGGTATCAAGGGAAGGACACATGAATCATGAGAAACCAAGGAAATATGATACTACCAAAGGAAAATAGCAATTGTCTAACAATGAATCCTAACAAAGAATAATTCCTCATAATGCCAGATAAAGAATTCCAAATATTGATTCTAAAGAAGCTCAATGATATGCTATAGAAATCTTAAAACCAATGCAAATAAATCAGAAAATTAATTCAGGATATGAATGAGAAATTTACCAAAGAGATACATATTATAATAATAACAACAACAACAAAATAAATTCTGGAGCTGAAAAATTAATTGAATAACACACCTTCTACAGCTTCAAGAATAGACTAGACCAAGCAGAAGAAAGAATCTCAAAACTTGAAGACAGGTATTTTGAAATAATCCAGTCAGGCAAAAATAAGGAAAAAAGAAAAAAAAGAAGGATAAGCAAAACCTCTGAGATGTCTAGGACTACATAAAACAACCAAACTTATAAATTATTGGTAATCCTGAGAGGGAAGAGAGATCAAAAGTTTAGAAAACCTATTTAAGGAAATAATTGATGAAAATATCCCAGGACTATCAAGAGAGTTAAACATTCAGATAGAGAAGGCCCAACAATCACCAGGCATATACATTGTAAAAAGGACTTCATGACAGCATATTATAATCAGAATGACTAAAGTTGAAGTGAAAGAAAGAATTTTAAAATTACCAAGAGAAAAGCATCTAATCACCTATAAAGGAAACCCCAGCAGACAAATAGTGGCCTCCTCAACAGAAACTTTATAGGCCAGAAGAGCATGGGATGGTATTTTCAAAGTGCTTAAAGGAAAACTGCTAGCCAAAAATTTTATATCTTGCCAGAATAAGTTTCTTAACTTAAGAGAAATAAAGTCATTCCCAGATAAGCAAATGCTGAGATAATTCATCACCACTAGATGGGCCCTATAGGAAATGCTCAAAAGTGTCTTAAACATGGGGGGGAAGGTCAATATTCATCATCACAAAAATGTAAAACTCAAAGATCTAATTAGACAATAATATGAAAGAGGAAGAGAAAGGATTTAAATGGCAGCATGGCAGAAGTTCAGCAAACCACACACACACACAAAAAAAGAAACAAAGAATTTATAAAACAAGTAGAAATCAATGAACAATATTACAAGAACAAAGCTTCACATATCAATATTAACCTTGAATGTAAATGGATTAAATATTCCACTTAAAAGATATAGATTGGCAGAATGGCTAAAAGAAAATATGATTAACCCATATGCTGCTCACAGGAAACCATTTTACCCAAAAGACACATTTAGACTGAACCTAAAGGGATAGAAAACGATATTCCATGCAAATAGAAATCAAAAGCAAGCAGGAATAGCTATACTTACATCAGATAAAACAGACTTTCAATCAAAAACAGTAAAAAAGGACAGAGAAGGTCATTAAATAATGATAAAAGGATCAGTTCAGCAAGAGGACATAATGATCCTAAATATATATGCATCCAACATTGGAGCACCCAGATTCACAAAACAAACATTACTAGACCTAAAGAAAGAGACAGACAGCAACACAATAATAACAGGGACTTCAACACCCTACTCACAGCATTGAGACAGAAAATCAACAAAGAAACATTGTACTTAAGTTGTACATTAGACCAAATGGACTTAAAAGACATTTGGAAACCATTCTACTCAACAACTACAGAAAATGCATTCTTTTCCTTAGCACATGGAACATTATCTGAGATAGACCCACATGTTAGGCCACAAAACAATTGTTAATTAATAAGTGTTAATAAATCAAAATCATATCTTCTCAGACCACAGTGGAATAAAGCTAGAAATCAATACAAAGAGGAACTTCAGAAACTATGCAAATACATAGAAATTAAACAAGATGCTCCTGAACCATCACTGGGTCAATGATGAAATAAAGATGGACATTTCATCAGTGTACAAAAATCAATAGCATTTCTATACACCAACAATGAGCAAGATGAGAACTAAATCAAAAACTCATTTCATTTACAATAGCTGCAAAAACATAAATACCTAACAATAAATTTAACCATGGAGGTTAAAGATCTCTACGAGGAGAACTACAAATCACTGATGAAAGAAATCATAGAAGACACAAACAAATGAAAAAACATCCCATGCTCATGAATTGGAAGAATTAATATTGTTAAAATTACCACACTGCCCAAAGCAATCTACAGATTCCTATCTACAGATTCCTATCAAAATACCAGTATCATTTTTCACACAATGTCAATTCTAAAATTCATATGGAACTAAAAAAGAGCCCAAATAGCCAAAGCAATTCTAAGCAGAAAGAACAAAACTAGAGGCATCACATTACCTGACTTCAAATGATACTACAAGGCTATAGTAACCAAAACAGCATGGCATTGGCATAAAAACAGACACACAGATCAAAGGAATAGAATAGAGAACACAGAAATAAAACCACATGCCTACAACCAAATGATGGTCAACAAAGCATACACTGAGGAAAGGACACACTATTCAATAAATGGTGCTCGGAAAATTGGATTGCCATATGCAAAAGAATGAAACTGAATCCCTGTCTCTCACCATGTACAAAAATTAATTCAAGATGAATTAAAGATTTAAATGTAAGACCTGAAACAATAAAAATCCTGGAAAAAAAATCTAAGTAAAACTGTTCTGGACTTTGGCCTAGGCAAAGAATTTATGATGAAGACCCCAAAAGCCAATGCAATGAAAACAAGAATAGACAAATTGAACTTAATTGAACTAAAAAGCTTCTTCACAGCAAAAGAAATAATCAAAAGACTAAATAGACAACCTATAGAATGGGAGAAAATGTTTACAAACGATGTGTCTGACAAAAGACTAGGATCTACAAAGAATTCAAACAACTCAGCAAGAGAAAAAGGCAAAACCTCATTAAAAAGTGGGCAAATAACATGAAAAGGAAAATACACAAATGACCAGCATATGAAAAAATGCTCAATATCACTAGAGAAAAGCAAATGAAAACACAACGATATACCATCTTACTCCGATCAGAATGGCCTTTATTAAAAAGTCAAAAAACAATAGATGTGGATGTAGTGAAAATGCAACACTTACACACTATTGGTGGGAATGTAAATTAGTACAACTTCTGCAGAGATCAATAATCTTCTGTGGAGATTTCTCAAAGAACTAAAAATAGATCTACCATTTAATATAGCAATCCTACTCCTGGGTATCTACTCAAAGGAAAAGAAGTCATTATATCAAAAAGATACCTGCACGCATGTTTATTACAGCACAATTCACATTTGAAAAGATATGGAACCAACCTAAGTACACATCAACCAATAAGTGAATAAAGAAAATGTGGTACACATATACCATGGAATATTACTCAGCCATGAAAAAGAATGAAATAATGTCTTTTGCAGCAACTTGGATGGAACTGGAGTCCATTATCCTGTCTCAGGGACAGAAAAATAAATGTCACATGTTCTCACTTATAAGTGGGAGCTAAACTGTGGCTACACAAGGGCACACAGAGAGGTATAATGGACACTGGAAACTCACAAATGGGGAAAAATGGAAATATACCTGCAGGGTACAATGGACACTACTCAGGTGATAGGTACACCAAAAGCCCAGACTCCACTGCTATGTAATGTATACATGTAACAGAATTCAACTTGTACCCCCTAAATCTATTAAAATATAAAAATTTATTTCCATTAAAAAAGGAAATAGCTTAAAGAATATTAACTAAATAATAGAACGAGTAATATATAAATTATCAAAATTCTTAAAAGTAGTACATGGTAATGAGAAAACACATAAACATGACACTCGAATGACCAAAATTTGGAAAATTCTCAATTAAAATAGAATAGTTCTTGTAGAAGCTATTGGAAAAAGGTAAATACTACCCTCAAGTAAGAGTCTCGGTTCCAGCAGTACTCAACCAAGGGGCAGGGAGGAATCTTATATGTCTGGGGACACTTGACGTTATCTGGACATGTATTGGTTGTCACAACTTTTCTATGGCAGGGAGGCAGGGCCTAGGTGAAGGTTGTGCCACCAGTGTCTAGCTGGAGAGGCCAAGGATGGTGCTAGATATGCCACGGTGCATAGCACAGCCCTGCGACAGTGAACTGTCCAGCCCTTGACATCGGCAGTGCCGAGGTGGAGAAACCCTGCTCTCCCCTGACTGTAGGTGCTGGAAGTGCTCCAGGGAATGACACTCATCTCTGAAGGCCAGGCTCTATCTGACAAAGTTCACATATAACGTTATAATTGGCAATTCCTTTTGGGTGAGTTACCCTTTGGCTTCAATTTCCTGCTTGTTTTAGACAAATGATTGGATTGTAAAGTAGCTCCTATTTTAACTTATAATTCAGAGGACGTCCTGGCAGTGAATCGCAGTCCTGTCCCAGTCCTGTTATTACTAGATGTGAGGGCCTTCTGCTAACCTTTTTTAATCATTTCAGCTTTAAAAATGAACATGTGGGTGGATCTGATGAATGGATTCTGAGAGTTTTCATTTTAACTCTTGAAAGCATTTCATTACAGATTTTCCTATAATTTTTATCTTTTATTGTATCCTTTTAATTATAACCTATATTTTACTTTAAAAATTCTTTCTATAATTTACCATGTGCAATCAAACAGGTGTGATGTCAGGATTCTGAGCCTCAATTCTTATTATTAGAGAAAGCATAGGGGTTTGGTTTGAAATTTACAAACTTTGGTCCATACTTGAAAAATTAGATTTTCAGACTAATTACATGAGCTCATGTTTTTGTCTCTTTCTCCTAAATAAAACTTCAGAAAGTAAACATTATTTCATTGACTATATCAATCACTGGTAAGATAGAAAATCAGAGTTTTACTATAATGAGCTTATCGTGTGTGTGGTGAATAACTCCCTCAAGTAGAAATGAATTAGATAAGACTGTAAATTCACTTTTATAAAGGAATTAAAGAATATTTCATTGTTTGTTCTCCTAGAATTACTTGAGTAGAAGAAGGAAAAGTCTTGGAAGCACAAAAATATTTACTAACAATTGACTCCTTACAAAATTAGCCCCTATCCACAGACTCAGAGACTATTGTCTGTGTCAGGTGGCACCTTAGTGATGACTTGTCACTTCTGTGCTTCAACAATGTAAAGCAATTGCAGAGCCTATAAATCTTGTTCTGAAATGCAAGCCTATGAAAAAGAGAGAAAATTGCTCAAATTGAACATAAAGCTATTGACACATAAGGATCTAGTAAAGTCCAATGGGTTAACAATTAAGAGAAAAATAGACAAAAATAATTACAGATAAATGCTTCAGAAGAGAACAATTTAAATATCAAAGATGAAGAGAGGCTCTTGGGAAAATTGTTGAAGCCTTCAAACACTTTTGCAGAAGTACCCATTGTGATTACCACACTGTGAAAGTCAAATATGAAATAAAGGATATTGTATCCTCTACCATTCAAATTAGAAGAAAATTATGCTTGCCCCAAATCAATCACTGCTTGATTCGTGCTGTGCTCATTCTGGCATGTTATGCATAGTTGCATTTATAACCTAAATGTTGTTAACTTTGGAATAAAATTTTGTAATTTTGGTCTCATTTTTCAAGATAAAGTTCCAATCAAACATTTCACTGTTTGCTGTGAATTTTTGATCCCCATTATAATTGCCTTCATTTAAAATGGTCTTTTTCCAGTACAAGCATCATCTCCTGTAATAGGACAACTATCACTTCTGGTAATAGAATCCCATAAAATGGTAGTGTTGTAAGAATATCAGAAGCCATCAAGTTCACTACCCTTTTCCAAATAAAAAAATCAAGACTGAATGGGATTGTAACCTGTCCCAAGGTTACAAACAAACTGCACAAAAATGTTAATGGAGTATAAAATCACTATTTGACTTATAATAATTTCCAGAAGGGTGATTCCTTTGAAGACCCTTTGATAACATTTATGGATTTGAAATCATTTCTTCATAGAAGAGCAATAACTCTTTCTGGCCATATTTTTGCTAGTCCCTTTCATGTTTTCAGTAAAAGGGTGAAAGAATAGAAATTATCAATTCCACATCTACCTCTCCCTCTGGATTTGTTATTCTCTGCTCATCCTACAAATCTGTTCCAGCTCAGTGTTTATTTTTATTTTCTCCTTCTCTTACTATAATTTGTGGTGGATCATTATGCAATTAATTCAAATTACCAACATATTATTCTAGTAATCTTTTTTAACTACTCTAAAATGAATATGGTTCTGATTTGACAGGTTCTTGCTATCTGATATAGGAAATCATATGACTGAATCTGCTTCTCTTATGCTTTGAGGATGATGAAGATATCCTGCTCCTACAGCGATTTTTTTTCCTTCCCACTTCCACTCCCTCAGCATTCCTACCATCCATTTACCCTAGACTTCTCAAACTGGTGCTCCATGAGTCAGAAAAGGCCTAACGTTTTCTTCCCCAAACCTATGTGATTTTTTAAAAATTTGAATTAGTGGCCAGCTTCAAAAATTGGGTCATTTATATAGGAATCCAGATTTCTAAGTTTTTTTGGAAAAAAAATGGCAGATCTTGCAGTATTGTTTTGCCACCTGCACCAGTCAGCTCAGGCTTAGTAACAAGTGGCCCCTTTTTACCCAGAACACACTTTGCACTTTACCTCAGGTCCATTAAGCAATGTTGTTACCTGAAAAGATAAAATATCGGTTGTTTATTTCTATTTGTACCAGTTTTTTTCTTACAGTAGAGTTAAGGTGAAATATTTCTTGTATTCATATCCCTAGAGAAAGTAGGAAAATAAAAAAGAGAGGACTGCATGTTTCACAGAAAATGGAGAGCACCTTCTCACACTCATTTGTTTCTCCCAAGGCTTCTGTGGGCCCTTGAGTTGACAATGCCTGATTTAGCCTGTTGCTCCAACAACATTTAGTGTTTGTATTAGTCAGGGTTCTTCAGAGAAACAAAATAAATGGAGATATATACATATGGGGGCTTTATTATAAGGGATTGACTCATGTGATTATGGAGGCTAAAAAGTCCCAAGATCTGCCATCTGTAAGGTGGAGACCCAGAAAAGCCAGTGCTATGGTTCCAATTTGCATCCAAAAGCCTGAGAGCTGGAGAGCTGATGGTGTAAGTTCAAGTAAGGGTCTGAAGGCCTGAGAATTAGGAGTGCTGAGGGCAGAGGAAGATCAGTGCCCCAACTCTGGCAGTCAGGCAGAGAGAAAGAGTGAATCCTCCCTCAGCTTTTTGTTCTATTCGGGCCCCCAGTGGATTGGATGATGCCCCCCACATTGAGGAGGACAATCTGTTGAGTCCACCGATTCAAATGCTAATCACTTCTAGAAACTCCCTCACAAACACACCCAAAAATAATAATTAAAAAGCTGTCTGGGCATCTCATGCATGGCCCAGTCAAGCTGACACATAAAATTAGCCATCACAGTGTTCCTGCAATGTGCATGGAGCATATGAATCAATAGATGAATTAATGCAGAAGGAAAGAGTGTATATGCTTTGCGTGCCAAGGTGGCGTGGAGGCCTGGGTATTCCACTGACGTGTGGAAGTGCACACCACGAATCTTAAAACCAAGAAATTTTCCTACTGGACATGATGCATGATTATCAGACTGTTTATTCACAGTCTCATGCCCTTGAACCCAGGGAGGTTTGGAATCTGTCAGGAATGAAAAGAAGGCAAGGCAGCACAAGTATTTCTCTTGTATTTAGAGTTTTAAGAATCACCCTGGATATATTCACTTATTTTCAACTTCCTTCCCTCTTCCTTTTATATGCTTGTCATGAGGAGGTCTCATGCTGTCTTAAACTGATTTAAGCTTAAATGGAAGCATTCGCCTGTTTCATCTTGATAAGAGCAGACTCTAATGCCTTTTTTCCTCTTCCCAAGTAAAGATATCTATAGAATGCATGAAACTGTTGATAGCAGGTCCCTATTCCCTAAAGGACAGATTGATCCTTTACTTAACATTCTACCTTGGGGACTACACTGAGGATCTCAAAGGTCAAGTCCCTAAATCAAAGCTTTAGTGGACTATTTTAAAATACAACCAGTAACTGCCCAGACAGTGGCCATGCCAAGGGAGTTAAAAGCTCTTTCGCATGTTTACATCTGAACTTCATCTATTAACCTCGAGGAAAGGTAATGAAACTTGCACTCAAGAGAGATGATATTATCTACTTCAGGATAAATCTATTTAATGAATAAATAATAAGCAAGTTTTTAAAGAAAATGAAATTCCTGGGGACTCTTAGAAAATTTAAAATCACAATTTGGGAATGTGTTTACCATATAACTATGAAAATGATAATTAGACCACAATTTCTGAGCCAGAGAGTTGCTTCATTACTAAATAATGCACTAGAAAGAAAACAAACCACCACCACAGAAATCTGCAGTGACCAACATTGATTAAATATGGATTTCTGGAACTTTGTTTTAACTAGCTGTATTAGAACGTCCTTGTCACAATATTGAACGGTAATAAAGACACCAGGAAGGAAGTTTGGAAAAGAAAGAAATGAACCACCTTCATCTTCAGTGATCTGTAGAATTACGAAAGGGACAGAGAACTATGGTGAGGGAGTTTAATCTGTGTGTGTTCGCCTGTTTATACTTGCATAAGACAAAGATTAAATGAAAGCACATATTAATGCCTTTCTTAAACGTTTTTAGACACCTCCCACCCCCAGCTATTACTTACCAGGAAAATCTGGCACTCCTCTCGCATTCAAGAGCCTTCGCCATCTGGCTGTCACTTCTCTGCTTTAAACGTTTTCCCTGCTATTCTGCTCAGGAGGTAGTGAAGTCTAGTGGTTAGGTGTTTAATTTCCAATTCTACCACTAACCAATTGTGGGACTTTAGATAAGGTTACACAATTTATTTTGGCCTCAATTTCTCCATCCATTAAAAGGGGCTATTCACCATAGATGCAAACAAGGATTAAATGAGATCGTCTGTGTCACATACTCAGCTCTGTGCCTGACTTAGAGTAGGCAGACCAGGAACGAAGCTATTATGAAGTGAAACTGAGTTTTTCTCTGTTCCCTGGCAGTGACCCACCTTCAGGGTTTTGTATGTATTAGTCCTTCCTGCTCAAAGGCTCTTGCCACCCCATCTCTTCAGGTCCAAACTCATCCGTCAAGTGCCTCTCCAGAAAGCTTCCCAACTCCCCGCCTCCTCTGAAGGTCACGGTTCACCTCTCCTGCCTCCTCTTCTGGTTCCTGGAAGAGACACATTCAGCAACTGGCCTTCAACTCTGTGAGTGCAGGAAGCAGGCCCCTGTCACCTTCCTGAGAGCCCCAGGGCCAGCCCCAGCATGTGACAAACATCAGGTGCTGGGTAAATGTTCGGTGATGGAAGAGGCAGAGAGAGGGAAAGGTGAAATGAGGGAGAAAGTGGGAGTCCGAGAAAGAAGAGGCAGATGGAAAGTGAGAGCACAAATGCATCCACAAGCAGCCAGCCAGAGGCGGCCCAGGAAAGAAGGAGCGAGTGCGAGAAGAGGAAGCGGATTAGAGGTCCGTGGCTGTGATGTCCCCTCCACGGCTGCTGCTGCCAGCCAGCAAATGGCCCCTACAGCTCTTCAGTGGGATCTCTGCGAGAATAAAGCAGCTCTGTGTAAACAGTATCCCTGTGTGGTCATCAAAGAATGTGCAATAGGCTCTCTGTGGGAGGGAGAATGTATAACAGACTCTCTGATGGGACTGCCGCTTCGCGCCTGTGCTGTTTCTGTGCGCTGCTCTGATGAAATCTCAGAATATGTGAAAGCTAGGACCGCTGGAATTTTAGTGTTGGAGGGGATGGAGGGAAGAGGGCTGAGTCTTTCTGAGGCTCACAGATTCTAAATGATGACAACAATCACCTCCACCACCGCTGGCCTGTGGTCAGCTTCCGCCTGGAGTCTGTGCAAATGCTTCTTACTGTGATGCTCGTCACAGTTCTGGTTCTTTCCTCACTACACTCTGTAGCAGCTGGTGCCTGTTATCTCTAAAGGATAGATTTGGGACTTTTCTATTTTCAGCTGTCCTGTTAGAATTCAATAATCCTCTTCCAGGGGTGTCTCTACCTGATACTTTCATTACTTAATGTCTAAACAAGCCACTGGCTCAGGCTGGGCATTGCTGGGGACAAGAGGTTGTCACACCTGGATTCTCTGTGGAATCTTGCTGTCCAGAGCTCAGGGCTAAATTTCCAGATGACAGAGCTGCTCATGACAGTGGCTTCAGAGACTTAGGAAGGAGTCTTGCTCCCAAATTATCCCAGATTGGCCTCTATTCTGTGAAGGATCATGGGTGGAGGTAAGGCTCAGCATACAAATGCCTTGCAATAATATAGTTTGATCTCCTACTACGTGCCCAGTCTTCCATTACGTATTTTATAGACATTATGTGGTTTACGTTAATCCCTATGTCAATAATTTTATTCTTTCATATATTCATTTATATAACAGATATATAGCAAGCATTTATGATGTTCCAAAAACTGGGGATAAAGTAGCTCTCAAGACCAAGTCCCCACTCTCCTGAAGTTTACAGAAATAAATAAACATGTCACACGTCAGGTGGTTACAAGTGCTCTGACAAACATAAGCAAATCACAGCCACGGAACAGAGATGCGACTGGGAGAGGGGAGGACTGTTGTACAGAGGGGTCAGGGAAGGTCTCTCTGATAAGGTCACTCTTGAGCAAAGATCAGAAGGAAGGGACGAAGTAAATGCTCTTGGGAAAGAGCAGTATAACAGAGGGACGAGAAGCGCAAAGCCCCTGGGGCAGGAGTGTGTCCAGTATTTCTCAGGGGTAGCACGAAGGCTGGTATGGCAGCAGTGGAGTGCAGAAGAGGAGGAGTGGTAGGGGTGAGGTCGGCGGGGAAAGAGCATCGCAATTTCCACCAGCCCTCTTGCTTTTCTCCTCTGCCACAAGACGAGGAATGTCCCTAATAGGGGCTGCACTACTGGCTTGGGCCCCAGAAAGGAAAGGTACATGGACCCACAGCAGCCAACCTGAAGCCGTTGATGTGTAATGTGAGAGAAAAGTAAATGTTTGTTGTTTTGATCCACTGAGCTTTGGAGGTGGTTTGTTACTGCAGCAAAGCTACCTGATATTCCAAAGGAGGACTCTGCTTGGCTACTTTTATATCATATGCCCGCCCTTGGACCAGTCACTGTGCCCAGGGGCATGGGCCACTATATTACTAAAGATAGCCCTGGCTATCCCATGGTAACAACCCTCCAAATCTCCATGATTTAGCAGATCAAACTTTATTTCCAATCACACAAACACAAGTGCATATGGTACATTTCAGCAGGGTCTCTCCTCCATTAAGTGACTCAGGATCTAAACTTCCTTCATCTTATGACACTTGATCTAAACACCCAGCCTCCAAGGTCTCAAGACATGGGGAGAAAGTCGGAAGTTTATAAAGCATGTTTTAAATGGCTTTTAAAACCCATATCTGGCTGCTGCGTATGCCATTTCCACCCATGTCCCACCAAATAACACGCCCCCTTCAACAGTGAGGGAAACCAGAAAATTATGAAGTTTTTCTGTGTGCCCAGAAAGAAGAAAAAAATTAAATTTTTTTATCCTTAACATAACCTTTGCAATAAGCACTATTTTGATTCAGACTAAGCCATACGCCCACCTCCGTGGTCAAGATTTTGGCTTTATTACAAAAGAAGGATGAGCAGAATGCATAATCCTAAGAAATTATAACCACTGCCCACTGTGGGCGGTGGGTTGTCATGGATCATTGGGGGAGGCACTGTGACCTAGGAGTCAGGAGACTCAAGCTCTGGTTCTATACTTATAATTTACAGAGAATAATTTATAATAGACCTCCTTCTCTGGGAGTCCATTCCCTTTTGTAAACTATGTCAAAACTAACTTTAAAGATTGTTATTTTGGGTAGAATGGAGAGCCCAGAAATAGTCAAATAATTTGTGATAAGGGTGCCAAGACCATTTGACAAATGGCACTGGGAGAACTGGGAATCCATATCCAAAAAAATGAAGTTGGACCCATCTCATATAAAAGTTAGCTGAGACTAGCTCAAAGACCTAACTGTAAGAGCCACGAGTATAAAACTCTTAGAAGAAAACATAGTGGAAAGCTTCTTGGCTTTGAATCTAGCAGTTATTTCTTAGATATGACACTAAAAGCACAGGTAATAAAAGTAAAAATGGATAAATTGGACTATATCAAAATTTCAAACTTCTGAGCATCAAAGGACAAAATCAACAGAGTGAAACAACAATGGAATGAGAGAAAATATCTGCAAATCATCTATCTAAAATGGGGTTAATATTCAGAATATATAAAGAACTCCTTCAACTCAACAACAAAAAAATAACAACATGATTGGAAAGTGGGGAAAATATTTGAAAAGGCATTTCTCCAAAGAAGATACACAAATGACCAACGAGCACAGGAAAAGAGGCTCAATAGCATTAATCATTAGGGAAATGCAAATCAAAACCACAGTGTAATACCAACCACTTCACACCAATTGGGATAGCTGTTATCATTTTTAAAAAAACAAAACAGGATAAAGGAGTGTTGGTGAAGATGTAGAGAAACTGTAACACTTGTGTGCTGCTGGTGGGAATGGGAAATGGTGCAGCCACTGTGAAAAATACCATAGGTGGTTCTTTGAAAAAGTTAAAATAGAATTACCATATGATCCAGCAATTACACCTTTCCGTATATAACTGAAAAGAATTGAAAGCAAGGTTTCAAAGAGATATTTGCATACCCGTGTTCACAATAGTCAAAAGCTAGAAGCAATCCAAGTGTCCTTCAACAGATAAATGGATAAACAAAATGTGGCATATACACACAGTGGAATATTATTCAGCCATAAAAAGGAAGGAAATTCAGACACACACTACAACATGAATGAACCTTGAGGACATTATGCTAAATCCAATAATCCAGTCACAAAAAGAAAAAATAAGTTATTAATAGTAGTCTACATATATGAGGCACCCAGAATAAGCAAATTCACAGACACAAAAAGTAGAACAGTGGTTGCTGGGATTAAGGGGAGGGGAGAATAGACAGTTGTTTAATAGACACAGAGTTTCAATTTTGCAAAATGAAAAGAATTCTGGGTACTCGTTGCACAACTATGTGAATCTACTTAACGCTACTGAACTGTACACTTAAAAATGGTTAAGATGGGAAATTTCGTCTGTATTATACCACAATTTAAAATGTGTGTGTGTGTGTTTGTGCACGTGCGCACGTGTATCTGTATTACTTGGAGCTCACGGATCTCTTCGAATGTCTTGTAGAATCTTTCAGCCAAAAAAATACTCAAAGTTTTAGAGGCTTCGAGACCTATAAAGTTTGTGGATTTCAGGTTCAAACTTTTGGCAAAGGATAGAATAGACCCCTTCCAATTCTAACACTCTGTCATTCAACTGGATGGATCAAAGGGAAAAAAAAGTAGAGTTATTTGCTGTGGAGAGGAGACATAACCTATGAACTATGTGCTCTGCAACCCTACACGATGGGCTCTCATCCTCTGCTTTTCATCAACGATAAATTCACTCAGAGACACCTTTATCATGTCCTGTTGGAACAGAGCAAATATATATATATATATATATATATATATATATGATGGATTTATTTTCATACATTTTCAATGAATTGACAATATCTTATTCTTAACTGAAATATGGCTTGAGTGACTTCATCTCATTTGCAATAAAGCCTACTTTGTGCTTCTGAATGACAAATGGCTGATCCACAGGTTGGTAAATAAGGGAACAGCCATCAGCTGTGCCATGATCTCCACAGTTAATATGGACCAGTTTTGTGTGATGCGTCCTATACCTTACAGCAGAGAAAAAAGCACCTCTGGAATGCAGAGCTTGCAGTTCACCAACTCCTTTAGGTATTTTGGCACTTACACCGTCTGCTACTGATTTGTCTATCAGGAAAATGTGTCTCAGTCCCTTTAGTCAAAGCGTTATTCTCAGGAAATAAAGACAACTGGTTGCACCTTGTAGGGGGGCATTTGAGGGGAAAGGTTAGCCTCACTCTATTCTGTGGCCGTAGCTGAGATCCTTGCCTTCGACTAACCACTTTACAAATGTCCCACATGGGTTTTGTGAGAGAGTGTGTCGATGGGGCAGTTTCAAGGTATCATTGCTCCTGGAATTTGAAAAAACAAAAAGATATATACGTAACTGTGGCATCTTTGAGATTATGAGTTTGTTCATTCCCTCAATTCAATCAGTAGACACCTATTAAGTGCCCAAGGTGCATTGGGTATTGTGTTCAGAAAACACAGAGACATGTTTCTAAAACTCTTGTCATATTCCAGTAAAAGAGATAAGACATGTGTCATGGAGTTACCTAGTTTGCAGAGGCTAGATTCTACAGCCAGCATGAGAAAAAAAAAATGCCCATAGTGAGCATTCTTCTTGAGGGCCCTAAGAAAGGCCTTATCCATGTTCAAGACCAAGATATCTTGCTCAAAAAGCCCAACACAGCTAATTTTCCAGTGGTTAGAGTGGATCATCAGTTCTTCGGTTTTGTGCTGTGTGCAGGCGTTAACTTCATGCTGTTTTCCACATTGCCCAGGCAGAGGAAAATGAAATTGTTAGGTGACGCTCAGTGCTATCCCTGCCATGGGGACTATGTTTGGTCCAGCCCAAGCCATGTCCCCATCTCTGTAGTCAAAGTGCACTCTGGGAACATCTTGGTAAACTGTGTGAGACTAGTGTTTAAGATACATGTTTATATTACAACATGTCCATGGGGACCGGGGCCAATTGAGGGTAGAGCAGGTTACTGTTATCTCCCATCTTGGGCTCATTCCAGAGTATATATCCACTGAATGGAACAGCATGTAAAATAGTCTAGTCTACCTAAATTTATAATTGATCATTATCAGTGGATGAATGGATAAAGAAAATGTGATAAAGGTAAACAAAAGAATGCTATTCAGCCATAAAAAAGAATGAAATCCTGTCATTTGCACCCTAAATACCCTGACTTCATCACTACACATTATATACATGTAACAAATTTCCTCATGTACCCCATAAAGTTGCACAAATTAAAAAAAATAAAACAGATCATTTGTGTTTATTATTAAATGCATTTTTAAAGTTAAAATAACTTCTATTTTGATTTTACTCTGCACAGATAAATATATTTCAAGCTATATAGTGAAAAGTGCCATAAGAGAAGGAAAATCAAGTGCTACTGGTTATTTAAGGAATATTTATGTCTAGGTGAGAGAATTAAGATCAACTTCTTAGAGAAAAAAGAATTTGAACTGGACCTGAAGGATGGTGATCCAGAGGGTCCACTCAGAGGCAACAATGAAAAAAGGCCTGGAGATGGCCATGTGTTAGAAGTATCCAAATAATATCACAAAGTACATCCAGAGGTAATGGTAGAAAATAATTTGGAGCAGAGAATTGCAAGGCTTTAATACCATGCTTAGGGTTTTGGACTGTTTGGAGGAGGATGTGGGAAGTCAGAATGAATTTTTCAAATGTGAGTAACATGATGCGTGTAGTGGTGGCAGAGTGTTAAAAATATTAGAAATAGAAAGTTTGGAGATTTGAAGAGCACTTAGGAGATAGTTGGCCCAGAAGTACAAATCTGAACTAGTCAAGGTGGAGGAGGGAAGTCCAAGGAGGAGGAAAATCTATTCTTTAGAGACAGCATTCATGATTTTAGCTGTTAGTTTTTCAAAGGGATGAAGAGAGGATAAGAATTAGAGATGATTTCACTTCCTATGTATTTGTCTCCCGAACTAGATTATTGGCAAGGGACTCTGTGTTCATCTCTGTACCTCCTGAAGTGTCTAGCATAATCCTCAGTACAAAGCAGAAGCTGAGTGAATGCTTGCTGAAACACATCTTACCTCCCCTCCACCACCCCACATTTTTGCCATCGTGTTCCCAGAAACTCTGATCTCTTGAGACTAGAAGGTGATCGTTCCCCAGGATAAGACAGTCCAGGTCTTTCTTCTTTCTGGGTCACATGATCATAGATGTTTCTCTCAATGCTCAAGAGAGAAAAGGAACCAGCCATTAGCATTGGACTGGAAAACTGGTTTACTGGATGGGTAGCAGCCAGAGGAACTTCTACACTTTCTGTGTTTTGATTGTTTGATTACTGCTTTGTAGTGATTTGGCATAATAGAACATTTAGAAATAGTTCATTAGTCCAATGTCCTTTACATCAGCAGTCCCCAACCTTTTTGGCACAAGGGACTGGTTTCATGGAAGACAATTTTTCCGTGGACCAGGGGTGGCAGTGGAGGATGGTTTTAGGATGATTCAAGCTCATTACATTTATTGTGTACTTTATTTCTATTATTATTACATTGTAATATATGATGAAATAATTATACAACTCATCATAATGAAGAATCTCATGCTGCTGCTGATGTGACAGGAGGCGGAGCTCAGACGGTGATGCAAGCAATGGGGAGCAGCCATAAATAGAGATAAAGCTTCACTTGCTCACCTGCCACTCACCTCCTGCTGCGCAGCCTGGTTCCTCACAGGCCACGGACTGATACCAGTCCACGGCCCCGGGGGTTGGGGACCACAGCCTTACAAGACTCCTCACTGCTATGGCTGGACTTTCTGGCTCTTTGCTTGAAGATTTCCAGGGTCATGAGATCACTGCCCTGACATTATTGGCCTATTCTAATTGTTTAGAAGCTCTAGAACTGTTTATTAGCTTTCTTCTTTGTGTTTTTGTATTACATCTATGGACACATACACACCAGCCTGTACATTGTCATCTTTTTGAGGTTGTGGCCCTTTGAGGACCTAAGGTTACTTAATAAAACAGCAAGTATTTGGAAGTATCTTAAGAGACGTCATTAACACATGGCATTCCGATGCAAAAGGAGTCATGCCAAGGTCAAATCCAGGCCCAACTGGGGAGTCAAAACTACCTTCACAAATAGTTTTTGGCTGAAGTTGTATAATATTTGCAATAGCTTTCACCAGTCATCAGAGCAATCCACACAGCAAAGGGGCATGAAGGGAGTCTAAGCAGAGGCCTCACCTCATCCTTTGCTCTTCCTGGATTTACTGCATCACTCATTAATTCAGCTTCTTGTGACTTGACAGTTCAAATTTTGCTTATCACTGGAGTTGTTTGGGGATAGAAGGAGAGACATAATATAGAAAATAATAGAGATATTCTAAAGCATTTAGTTGAAGCAATAGGAAGAGGAAAAAAATCACAAAAGCCATTTTTGTAAATCTACGTCAATTCATGAAAAATCTATGTAAGGTCTTTTAGCATTGAGAAATATCACGGGTCTTTGGCAGCCAATAGGGTGAAGGGAAAAAAGTCAAAAATTTCAGTCAAGACTGATTTTACTTCTAACATTTGACATTATGATTTAAAATATAATATACTACAGTATCACATAGTAATAATCTGTAACTACCAGGCCTATTTCTTCTTTCTAAAGTGAGAAAGTTACCTCCTTCTTCCACATCGTAACCAGATGTCACTTTTCCATTAAGCCTTTTCTTTTCGGGATATACGTTCTCGATCCTTCGAGCTACCGGGGATACAAAGATGATCGAGACCTAACCCATGCCTTTAGAGAGTTCATACTCTGAAAACTGTCAGTGTGTCCCTCACCCTACCAATCTATTTAACATACTCTGATTTCTCACTGTCCCTGTGAAAATATGGCACTTGGGATCAAGCTAGTAGTCTAGATCTGGTCCTAACCAGTGTGGAACAGAAACGTTCCATGTGTATTAAATATTGTGTCTTTATTAATAAAACCTAAGAACTTGCTGGCTTAAAATTAGCATGTGGTTAACTGAAGTTCCCTGGTCCAGATACCATTGTGCATTTGTGCAATTCACTTCTTTGAACTTTAGTGAAAGACTATGTATATATGCATCCCTATCAAATTTTATCTTAATGGTCTGGACTCCTGATTTGTGGTTTATTTGTTTCAAAATCCTTTTTAGGTGCAAGACTCAAGTCTCTTTCTGAGCCAAGAGTAACCTTCTAGTCTGCTGAAGGTGAACTAAAGCACTGTGAACGTCACTCACTGTCAGGACCAAATCCCTCGCCATTGAGTGCTTTAGAAAAGGCAACAAGGAGAGCTGATGTTCAACACTGAAAAGGATACCTGCAGCAACCTCTGCCTTTGTCGGAAAAAAAAATGGAGCTCTATACGATGAATTTGAATGTCCCCATTCAGACTGTTTTGGAGATATAAATCTAAATTCATCCTGTAACACTGAGTGGTTTGCTTAATACCTGGTGAAATAGGCTCACAGGCTCACTCTTCCATGCCTGTGTGTAGTCTCACATCGTCTGGAAGGAGGTAGCATTTCCATGAGCTCTTTCGAGGAATTTAGTGCTCCAGAAGGAGCTATAATTTTCAGGGCTCCCAAACATCACCCTTGGGGTACCATAAAAGATTAAGCTTGTCTCATTCATGGAAAATCGCTTTTTAAAAATCTTGATTTATTTCAAATTTGTGTAATAAAGCATTCTGATCAGCCCCATGGGTGCAAAAGAAACAAAAAGGATGGAAATCATTACACAGAAAATATTTTCTGAAAATTGTTTCTTCTCTGGTCAAGATGCATTTCAATAATATGCAAATTAGGTGATGCCATTGTACGGTAATTATGTTTTCTTAATGTTTCCACAACAGCTCTGCTTTTGCCAGACTTCAATATTTTAGCAGCATAATGGTCACTCAGAAAGGAATGAGCACCCATTATATTCAGAGAAGGAAGACCTTGGAAAATCAAATTCAGATAACGCAAAGAGAACATATTTTCCATTGCTAATTTGTTTCATAGTTATCTTAGCAAAGGAGAAAAATAGAATGTTATCTCCAGAAAAAAAAATGGATAAAATTCAAGTGAATTAATTATAATAGAAATATCATAAAATGCAAAGCCCTCAAATTCTAAAACTATGCTTAAAATCCTTCCCAGGACCACTGGACCCTCAGGCTGGAGGGATCTCAGTGTAGCTGTGACTCATCAAAGTGTGTGCCGCAGGACATGAGTTCTGAGCAATGTTAATAGGTGCTATCTTCTAGAAGCATGTTCTTTTTCCCAAGCAAATTTGCAAAATACACTAGATTAAACAAAGTTAACCAAGCTTCACTCCTATAGGACCCTTCTTAAATATGCAGCATTCAAGGGTTTTCTTGCAAAGCCATATAAAAGATGCAGCACTCTCAAACTATTTGAAAAGGGACACTGTTTTCATGAGTACTGTTTCGAGAGATAGGTGTTGCAAGAAACACTCTTAGGGGTCCATTGGCTACATCAATCTCTAATGTTATTATAATAATAGAACTGTAGCCCAGGAAATTGAAGTGACTCTTCTGAGGTCACCCAGATGACTTAAGGTTGAAATAGAAATAAAGCTTCGGATCCCCTGATTCTCAGCACAGCTCTCTGCTACCTCTCACACATTCACTACCTCCCCATGGGACAGAAGCTCACGTGATATTGACACATTTACAAATTTCTACTTTTTAGAAGATTCCAGAATTTTTCTATAGGGAACAACAGATATGTTATATCCTAATTTATGCTTTTCATATTCTAAATTAATTTTATAGTTTAAAAAATGCATATAACTAGCCTTGGCCACATAATAAGAACCCATCTCTACCAAAAAGTAAGAAAATTAGCTGGGCATGGTAGCAGGTGCCTGCAGTCCTAGCTAATCAGGAGGCTGCGGTAGGAGGATTGCTTGAGTCCAGGAGTTCAAGATTACAGTGAGCTATGATGATGCCACTGCACTCTAGGCAGGGTGCCAGAGCAAGACTCTACCTCTAAAAAAACCAAAAAATAAAAAATATATATCTACTTCCAGGTAATTGTGTAAATAGATGCAACCCACTACAAACAGGGGTCTCAGACCTCACTGCCTCTGTGGCCAGAGAGGGAATATAAATGAAACAGCTTGGTTTTAGTCAATTATTGCTTGGGGGAAATGTAGGTTCTGTGTTGCTAGTTCTAATATTTTAAAAGAGAGAGCCAGAAATGTTAAGTTTTTAAACGGAACTTACCAGTTTTAAATTTTGGCAAGTAGTTTAATAAATTTCTGGCCAACAATATACATCTGCAGGCAGAATTCAGTTTCCAGCCTCTGCTTTACAATTGGGAATCGGTCCAGTCCTCTCCCTTGACTCTGCAGCTGGGCAGTGGTGGGGCAGAGACTCTCGTTGTCCTGTAGGCCAGTAGTCCCCAACGTTTTTGGCACCAGGGACCGGTTTCATGGAAGACAATTTTTCCACAGACCAGAGTGGGGGTTGATTTGGGGATAATTCAAGCGCATCACATTCATTGTGCAGTGAAACCTCTCTGCTAATGATAATCTGTATTTACAGCCATTCCCCAATACTAGCATCACCTCCTCAGCTCCACCTCAGATCAGCAGGCATAGGAGCCGCAACCTAGACCCCTCACACATGCAGTTTACAGTAGGGTTCTTGCTCCTTTGAGAATCCAATGCCGCCGCTGATCTGACAGGAGGCAGAGCTTATGCAGTAATGTGAGTGATGGGAAGTGGATGTTAATACAGATGAAATTTCGCTTGCTCATCCAGGGCTCACTTCCTGCTGTGTGGCTGGGTTCTTAACAGGCCATGAACTGGTACCGGTCTTCGGCCTGGGGGTTGGGGACCACAGCTGTAGACAGAGTCAGACACTCAGTAGGCCAGAGCTATTTCCAGTTCCCAACTTCCATTTTCCTTATAACCAAATGACACAAAAGAAGGGAGAAAGCCAGAAACAGAAGGTCAGAGACAGAAGGAGAGAGATCCTAGCTGCTTCCGGCTCTATTTAATCTTTTTTAAAAATTAATCTATTTTTAATAGACTTTTTTAGAGCATTTTTAGGTTCACAGCAAAATTAAACGGAAACTACAAGAAATTCCCATATACTCCCTATCCCCGCCAAACACACAGCCTACCCCGCTGAGAACATTCCCCGCTGAGTGGTACATTTGATATAATCGGTAAACCTGCATTGACACATCATTGTCCCCCAAACTCCATGTTTGCTTTAGAGCTCACTCTTGGTGTTGTACATTCTACGGGTTTTGACAAATATAGAATGTCCTTTATCCGCCATCATAGTTTCATTCAGAGTAGTCTCACTGCCCTTAAAATTCTCTGTGTTCCGCCCATTCACCTCTCCCTCCTCCCTAACCCTGGCAACCACTGATCTTTTTAGTGTCTTCGCAGTTTTGTCTTTTCCAGAACCTCATACAGTATGACAGTATGTAGCCTTTCCAACTTGGCTGCTTTCACATAGTAATATGTATTCAAGGGATCTTCATGTCTTTTCGTGGCTTGACAGTTCATTTCTTTTTAGTGCTGAATAATATTCCACTATCTGGATGTGCTACAGATTATTTATCCACCCACCTTCTAAATGAAATCTTGGTTTCTTCCAAGTTACGGCAATTATGACTTTGGCTGCCATAGACATTTGTGTGCAGGTTTTTGTGTGGAATCAGCTTTCAACTCATTTGGATAAATTCCAAGAAGCACAACTGCTGGATGATATGTTAAGAGTATATTTAGCTTTGTGAGGAACTGCCACACTGCCTTCCAAAGTGGCTGTACCATTTTGCTTTCCCACCAACAATATGAGTTCCTGTTGCTCCACAAGTTTTATCTTTTTGAATGCCTGATACAACTTACTTGTACTTAGCTTACTGATGGATATGTATTCACCAAGTGAATTGGTACATGAACTTTCTGCTTCAGGGGCCTGGGTCTCAGAATACCTGAGAAAGGCAGGCCTTTCCTCTGTTCCTTGCACATTTGGTTAATTTTCAAAGTTGCACATCTCAAAACAAAGCAGATTCTCACAGGGGTCTGGCCATAGACACTAAGTTCTTATGAGCAATCTCTCCAAATGTGTGTTGTGAGAAATCCATTCCTTGCTACTATTCTCAGAGGAAGTTGGGCAGTGTAGATCGTTAAAGATTTTCCCCTCGGGCTTTTAAAATAGCACAACTAGTCTGAGAGCTAGTAAATTGAGCTGAGTACATATCTGGATAAAATTAGAAGTTTCTACCACCTGAATGGTGACAAACTTCTCTTTGTAACCTATTTAACCATTTTCTTATACAGCTGAGCTCAACAATGTGAGGGCAGAAGACAACTTTGTTTTCCCCTATGGCTGTTCAAATTCATTGTTTGGATGAAATCTTGATCACATCTCACCAATACTTTCCGTTCACCAAACAATCTCAAGTCACGGAATCTGCAAGAATCAAAACTCCAAACCCTTATCTGATTGCAGAGATTCTCAGTCCCCCAACTCAGTGGTGCTTTTCACTCTTTTTAGCTTTCCTGAAGTCTGTAAAGAGGGAGGGGAGCTTCTTGGTGTCGTGGTCCTCACTGGCTGGATTTGCGCCTCCAGACCTGGGACTAGAGAGTGACAGGCAGGTGAGAGGGACACAGCCCTGTGTGGTCGGTGCTGCCATGATCTGGCATCAGGACTTTTCGTACATGGACATGGGGGATGTTTTAAGACTGCTTCTCTTTCTTTGAGGCATTTTTTTCTCTTGTGGGGTGCTTTTGAGTTTCTCAGATTTCCCTCCTGCAAACCTCCAGCTGTACTCCGGGGACATCTCTCTTTGTCCAATCTCATAGGATTCCCTCCCTTAGGCTCTGGAGTCAGATCACAGGGGTTTGTATTGTTAACTGAATAAATTACCCTGTCTCAGTTTCCCCACCCAGGAAAAAGGGATGATAATAGAATCCAACTCATAGAGCTCCAAGAAAGATTTAGTGAAATAATGAACGTTAAGTGTTTAGAATAGAGCTTGGTATATAGTAAGACCTAATAATATAGTTTGTTATTATTAGTACCATGTACCAGTATTTTGAAGGCAGCTTCTAGAAGATTATTATCAAAGTCACAGATTCAGAGTCAGATAAGGAAATAAAGATGGGAAATAACCACAAAGAATTCTGACATAAAGAAATAAAAAAATATGTTTCAAAGTTACATGTGATATCATAGTAAAACAGAAAGATACTGAGCTTACCATCAGGAGACCTGGGTTCTAGTACTCCCAACTGCTGTGTGTTCTTGAAAATGTAACAGAACCTCTCTGTTATTCACCTCAACTTTCTCCCTAAATTTAGACTAAGACATGGTTGTAAATTCATCTCTTAATTTTCCTGGTTTAATATTGGCCAAATTATATAAATTCTCTAAACCTCAGATTCTTCATCTTTAAAATGGAATTATCACCCCAGCCCATCACAGGGTTTTGGTAAGGATCAAGTGAGAGAGTCTATACATGAGCACACCATAAACTCTAAATCATCATTCATTCAACTCAGCAAACATCTATTACCATTTATTGACCAACTACATGTCCCAGACATTATAAACTCTAGCTAGTATCACCACCATTAAGGAACTAGGTAAACTCCAATATTTCTTCCAGTTCTAAAATCCTTGGAATCAAATTATAAAGGAGGAATCCTTTCCATTGTTCATGAATGGTTTGCACCTGTCAGTTAGAACAACATCTAAGGCAGCTCTGTCCTACAGAACTTTCTGTGGGGGTAGAAACGTTCCATATCCGCACTGACTAATACAGCTGTCATCAGTCACACGTGGCTATTGAGTACTTGAAATGCAGCTAGTGTAACTGAGGAACTGAATATTTAATTTTATTTAAGTTTGAATAATTTATATTTAAACAGCCACACTTGGCTAGTGGCTACCATATTGGACAATACAGAATTCTAGACCCCTAAGCAAAGGGTGGCGCAGGCAGAAAAGAAAAATGCAGGTTACGAAGTCTAATATGAGAAATATATTTACTACTTGGTAGAAGCATATGTTTGAGATATTTGGTTTATTGTTTTTCAATATTGAACCCTGGAACTTAGATATTGTGATTCATCTGAAAGAAACTTCCAGCTTAAATTGCAAAAAAGACTTGTCCATTGCCTTATCCTAAGATGGGGTGAGGAAAATCTTCAAGCCCTCTCTTTTTACAGAGTATAATTATGTGTGTTGCATCAACAATAAGGAATCAGGGATTTATTAGAAATTTTTTACTCATTGGTTCTCAAAATAGATATGATTTAAGAAGCATTAAATGCAAACAAACGCATTTCCTCTTAAGTGCTCAATATGAGGATATAATAGTGAATGATTTAGAAAACATATATTCAGTGCCTCTAATTCTGTAAATCTGTAAGTCAGATGTTGCTGAATGGTGTGAATGGGCAAATGGGCAGGCTTACAAATTCACACACTGAGCAGAACGTGGGCATGTCTTTAGGAAAACACCTACTCTGGAAGGCCTGGGATGGCTACAGACTCCAAGAGCATTCTTATGCCAGGCCTGAGCTTTTTACCACTTGGGTGAAATTTCCCAAGACTTTCAAAATAAGATAGTTCAGACAGATACAATCTGTTTAAGAGTGCTTAAGACAACTACCTAGGTTTGAAACCTGGTTCTAACATTTATTGCCTGTGTGACTTTGGGAGAATTTCTTAACTTCTCTGTTCGTTTATTTCTTCATCTCTTTGAAGGAGGATACAGGCACTTTCCAATAACCCTGTTATTGAAAATGCAACTAGTGTAACTAGAAAATAGTTATGTATTTACTAGTGTGTATTCACTAATAATATGTAAATAGTTAATTCACATAAAGCATTCAGATCAGTGCCCAGCACAAAGTAGAAGACTCAAAGAATACTAGCTAATTTATTGCAACTAAAAGCTCTTCCAGACAAAAAAAATATAATAAAAGAAGTACAATTTAGTAGGAGATTATAGATTCTGTGTATTCTTTCAGTTCAGAATGACAGAAAAACAGTTGACAGGGGCAGGATCATAGGAGCTTGGTCTCAGTTACATCCTGGCAATTGGGCCAGGAGCTGTGCCCATTCGCACATTCTCCAACATGTCTACAAAGGGGAAGCTACCCACACGTGGACAGACAGTGGACAGGGCTGGGAGCGGGACAATTTAACTAGATCCCTTACATTCTGGGATGAGCAAAGGAAAATCAAGACAAATGCAACAGAACCAGAAAAGAGAGCAGCGTACTGACTGTGGTGCAAACATGCTTCTGAAAACGACCGATTCTGGGAAACAGAAGAAAACACTTGGCATCTCCAAAAATATGTCCAAAAAAAAGTTTCTGTGATGTGAGAAATCTTATGGAAAAAATAGGCTGACATAGAAAGACTCCAGGACAGATGCCAAGTTAGCAAGCTGCCCGTGGAAAGGGGCATGGGCCCGTCACAGAAGACCTGCGGTGGAGTTGGCGTTGTGCCCAGGGACGTTGAAAGCGACGCCAGAGTGCAGAAGAACATGCAGTGGGCGAGATGGTGAGAGGCCGTCAGTACGACGCATGCGCAGGACTAAGGGAGCACGATGCAACCGAGGTGCGCATGAGGACGGAAGCAGAGTGTTTAGAGCAAAAGTGATAAAGACACAACTGAAAAAACAAATAAATGTTTCTAAAAAGGGACTGGAAATGGGAGAAGTTATTGAGTCTGCCCATGGAGAGACTTTATCCCATTCCAGACTTTCAATGGAAAGAAGCTAGAAAAGGCAAGGAAATAGATTCTCCCCTACCCTCTTCCAGTTCTCGAGGCCTCCTGCACTTCTTGGCTCGTGGCTCCTTCCTTGACATCACGCCAACCTCTGCTTCTGTTCTCACATCTTCCCTTCCTCACACTGACCCTCTTGTCTCTCTCTGATTAGATCTACGTTGGTAGTCCTAGAAAATCTCCCGTCTCAAGATACTTAATATATCCACAAAATCCCTTTTGCCTCATAATGCACGTATTCACATGGTCTGAGAAGTCAGGTGTTGGGGGAGCATCATTCTACCACAAAGCACAGGTAACGAGCAGCCTGAACAGGGAAACGAGTACAGCCGGGCACCTGCTCCACTTAGGGTAGGAGCTCTTGGGGGCACGTCTCAGACCAGCAGCATCAGCATCACCTGGGAATTCGGTAGATACGTAAACTGGGGAATGGGAAACTCCAACTGATGGAGCTTAGCAATCAGTGGTGTTAACCCGCCCTCCAGACCAAGTTGATGCCCAGCTGAAATTTGCAAACCGCTGGCCTAGGGAAGCTGCGGAAGCCAGGAACGGTATTCTGTGCATGCCCTAGGCAGCAGCTGTCTCTCATTTATTCTTTGTCAAGCAGAAATGTCACTAAGAGACCTATAAATTCTTTGAAGGCTAAATTGCTATGATGTTTACTATCATTCGGTACTTATTTTGTTTATTCCCGTCATTGTTCCAAATAGAATTTTTAAAATGGCTTACAGAAGTTAGTAAATCACCTTAACAGGTGAGGTGTTATTCCTGATTTTGTAATCCCTGGGGAACTTTTGCAGGGAAGACAGGATTTGGAGAAGAGGGAGATGGGGACTGAGCTCCACCCTTTTCCCAAACTGCCTCCTCCCTCCCACCCCTCCATCTCCCACCAAAGCAGCCCCACACGCATTAGTTAGGAGTCAACAAAAACCATGTTGGAGGAGGTCAGGCAGAGTGTACACCCACTGATTTACAGAATTAGACAAGGTTAGACCCAGAAGAGCTTCCAGGAGCATGTTTCTGAGGCCCTCATTTGACGGAGGACTCCAAGGGCCCAGGAGGTCATGGCCAAGGTCACAGCTGATGTGGAGGCATGGGGACCAGCTGCCTGGGTCTCTGATTTTATGTTGGTTGGGTAGGCTCCAACGTGCCGTATAAAAAGTATAAGCTATTTTCACCCCAAATCAAGAAACCTGCCAAAACAGAGTAAATTTGCTCTACTCTCATTTTCATCGTGGTTCCACACCGCGAGGAGAATCAGTTAGCAAAATGTGAGAGTCGGGTTATTGGCTCTAATGCCAGGGGCAGAATGAAATTGAAATTTATCTGAGCTGCATGCTGAGCAAGAGTAGCCCAGAGAAATCTTTGTAGTTCCCTAGGGATGAAAATCCCATGAAGGCCAAGGTAAGAATTTTAGCATATAATGTCGTGGAGCGGGGGTGAGGCTGAGGAAGCCAGTTGCTGGGGTGGGAATGGGGTGGAGGGAGGCGGGGTCCCTATGAAAGGGATAATCATAGTCGGAAGAACAATGGAAATTCAAATGCTAAATTATAAATAAAGCCAGTACAAGGAATTTCTGAACTTTATTTACAAAAATGGAAATAAGCAACAAAAAGGTTCACATAGGCAAAGAGAACTAGCCAAAGAATGAAGCACGGCGGTTGTGCCCTTTAACCCAGAGGATGAAAATGACTGTGATTTAGACAGAACGGCCTGGAAATGCAGGTGAGATGGACGTTTGTCCCCATGGCCGGCACCTGGAGAAGTGTGTGCCTAAACACACGGGGCTCTTAAAGTGACCAAGGTCCAAAGTCGTCCCACTCCGCCTTTTCTTAATTTTTAAACCTTTTTCCTTTTTTGCCTTGGTGAAAGGGAACAAGGTTGTACTGGTGGCAAAATGTTTTAGGAATTGAATTCAAATCACTGTCATGTAGAGTCAGACCCTCTAAGAGGGGCCACAAACCCGGTCAACTTTGGTTTTCACAGATAAGTCTGGGGAAACTTTTTCTAAAAACTCAGTTGAGCATTTTTAAAAATGTCTTTGTTTTCTCATCTGCTTTCATTTTCTTCTTTATTAAGTGGAAAGAGAAAGAGAATGTGTGTGTGCGAATAATTCTGCTCCTAAGGTCCAGTATTCCCCCGCCCCCGGCACTCTCTGTAAATAGCAACTGCGCCATCTTGTGGCGAACGAGTATTTGTGCACCTGGCTTAAATCTCACTTTGAAAAATAAACAAGTTTAAAACACACCAATGTCATAATTTCTCATTACCGCCAATCATTACATAAAATATGAATTCCGATGCTATGAATATTGACTATGCTGCGAGTGTTAATGAACTAGATGCTTGTTGTAAACTATTTATTATGAAATGAAGGCCAATTAAAAATGTAATAGATATAAAACCCCTTACTGGAATTTTACACATAAAGTCAGGCTTGAGAATTTGTAATCTATGTGTTTACAATTGTGAACGCTTTTGTTTTCCATTGTAACTAAAGTAGATCTTCCTCATCCTTCTCTACTTCGACCCCTATCATTTCCTTCAGATTATTCGTTACGACTTCTGTTACTTTGTTTTTCCCCTCAGCTTTGCTTTTAGAATGTTATAAATTTTGTAAGATTAGGGATTGCCTTTGTGTGTTTCCCCATCGTATCCCCAATGCTTAGCATTGTTCCAGGCACATAGTACACACTCAATAAATGCTTGACAAATGAATGCAATTGATTAAAAATAATAAATAAAATAAGCTCTTTAATAAAAATAAGAACTTATAGGATCACATATAAATTAGAAAAAGCTTTCCAACTAAAAGTGAACTGACATTTCTTTCCAGGAATTCAGTGAGTCTGGTGTGAGCATACATCTCTAGTACCTTCAGTGTTTAAGGCCATGGTGCTAAAAGTAAAACTGCTAGGAGAATGCATCCATTTTTCACCAATAAGTCATTAGCAATGAAACGCCCTCTGAAGAAGGCTGGGGTCTTTAGCAGCACGCTGGTGCCTTTCAGAATCAATCAGAGAACAGCTGGGACATTCATATTTTGATGTTTGCTGGATTTCACTGGGTTATTAAGTGACATTTAGATAACTGATTTAAGCCTTGCCACTGGGAGCGTCATAACTTGCTAAGCTTGTGGATTTCAACGCACGGAGCCAAGTACGGGGCCCTGTCTTCTCGCATCTGCCACATCAAACGTCCGTTTTAAATGATAGCACCACGTTTGTACTTTGACTTCTGGCAAATGCTAAGTGTTTCCTGATGCGTATATTCTTGTCATGGTAAGAACTCGTTTGAACGCCAGAAGAGATGGCGAAGGGTAGAAAACCGAATTGCACATGGGCTTGAATTTGACATTGTGTAGATTTTGAGTCTGGTTGACTTCAGTCAATTTAGAGAGTAAGTTTGTGGGTTCCCAAGTGCTCACCAAAGTGGATCATTCATTGAAAGTTTGAGAATCTCCCGAAAGAAAATGAGGTCCAAGGAGGCCTAGATGCATGTAGGGGGAGTGGGTGCTTGGGATCCCAGTGAACTGCGGACAAAGCATGGGAGTGGGGGTCTACCAGCTGACTTGTTTTTTATTTACAGCAGTGAGGTCTAAAATTCAATGTGTATGAAAATTGCCTAGAAAGCTTGCTAAAATGTAGAGTCCCAGACCTACCACATTCTACCTCTATAGGCGTGTAGGAAGGAGCCAGGAATCTGGTCATTCTCATATATGTGAGACACAGAAAACACTTTGGGAAACTTGATCTACTACTTTTGGCCCTGTGAGTGCAGGAGCTCTGTTTTGTTCACCAATGTATCCCAAGTAACCCTGAGAGTATCTCGGAGGTGTGGACCGTGAATGGATGGATATGTGGAATCAGGCACTTAAAGAGAGGATCAACAAGAGAAGAAGAGAGAATTGCAAAGTTCCAAGGTCCCAAGATTCTTCGAACTTATTCTTAAATTTCTCATATATCCCATGCTGCATTCTCCACCTGATGTTGTGCGACCTTTGTTTAAATACCATCTCTCTTTGGCAACAGAATAATTTTGTCACTTGGGATTAAAAATGATTTTTTTTTGCAAAATGGCAAACCATTTTGACATTTCATCTACAAGCCTTTTTAACAAATTTCTGTTCTCATCCAAAACCATTCTTCCAACTACAACAGAAACTTCAATTAGTAGTTTTATAAAACAAAATGCCTCTTCGTAGTGAGAGTCCAAAAAAAAAGGGCCACAGGGAGCTGGGCAAAGAGGAGTAGGCTATATTCCAGGGGGCATGGGTGCAGGTGTAGCTCCTTTGCTAACCAGTTGTGTGACCTTGAATAAGTCACTCTGAGCCCCAGTTTCCTCATCGGTGAGACATTTAAACAGATGGTCCCCAAGGCCCTTTGGGCCCTGCATATCATTTAGCATCACTTTGAGGCATTGAATGTCCCTACATGCCTCATCCTTGGGTGTGAAAAATAGGATTTCCTGAGAGCCGCCATTAATTATATTGTGGTAGCTGCAGTAATAGTTCCCCCAACAGTGTCCACATTCGGGTGCCCCGAACCTGTGAATATGTTACCTTATGGGTCAAGAGGCACTTTGCATATGTGGTTAAGTTAAGAACCTTGACATAGGAAGAGTATCCTGGATTATACAGATGGGCCCAGTCTAAGCACAAGTCCTTAAAACCAGAGACCCTCTCCCCCCTGAGGACAGGGAGGGGCAGGAGATGTAAGAATGGACGAAGGGATCAGAGAGACATGATATTGTTGACTTTGAAGATTGAGGATGAAGGCCACAAGCTAAGGAACACGAGAGCCTCTAGGAGCTGGATGGCAAAGCTTCTTCCTGAGAGTTTCCAGAACAGAACCCAGCCCTGCTGACACCCAGGACACCGGATTATAGCCCGGTGAGACTTGAGTTGGACTTCTGACCTACAGAACTGTAAGAGTTTGTATTGCTTAAACTTCCAAGCTTGTGGTAATTTATTCTGACACCAACAGAAAGTTAATGAATATGTCCTAAAATTACAGGAAATATTTAGGATTCTGGCACTTTCCCCAGATGACTTCATGAGTAAATCAGGGCCTCCTTTAACCGGATCCAGGAGAGTCATTTGGCCTGGACCTTCTACTTATCAGACTCCTCAGAGTTGGACTTTTTGACACTTATCTCCAAACAATTCCTTTGAAAAGTGTGCGAGTGTGTATAAAATGCATGTATGTATATACATACATACATGCATATATATGCATACATGCACACACATATTGAGTTAGATATAGTCAGTGAGGTTATTTTTTCAGTATCCCTAGAAAAGCCATTGAATAGTCTAAAAGCACAATTGGTAACTCATAACAAATGGCACTCTAGTTAAGCCAGTTGCAGTGTGTCAGCCCAATGTAAAGAGTAAAAGGACACCCTGAGGCAAATGACCTTTGTCATGCAGAACTGGATCAGAAAGGTAGTTATTCTGGATTTGAGAAACTCGGAGGCTGAAAGTAGCATCTGGATATGTGTAAACTTATAGCATAGGCGGGAATTGTGGAAATCTCCCAGGCCGCCTCCTTCATTCCACAGACAAAGACTCTGAAGGTCAAGGACTGTTCCCAAGCCACAATTGAAGTTTTTTTTTTTTTTTTTCGGCTACAGTGAAAGTTCTTATAACGGAAAGGAAAGCAGGATTGGAAAGTGGACACGTATCACAGCATCCTAGAATCTGCATTGCGTGAGCCTATCTGGAAAGCCAGCTGCTGCATCGCATTTCGAGGGCTCGCTAACCAAAGCCAGAAGTTGGCCATGGTTTAAGGAGGCAACGGGTGGAAGATGGGGCAGCTGAGAGGGAAGAACTAACACTCATCCAAGCAATCAACTCCTGCTGGCTCAAAATAATAAGCATAACCTCTACCTTAAAATGGTCTATAATCCACATTGGCCTAAATTATCTGGATAATATCATCTCTGGTATGTTTGATTGCTTAATGAACATTAGTTGACCACCCACCATTTAGAATGTTAGAGCTGGAAGAAAGCTTAGAAGCATCTAGAGAATCCCCAGAGTTATACAAATGCAAACAGGCCCAGGAGGTTAAGAGGTCATCTTAGTGGCAGAGCCAGGATTTCTGCCCCATTTGTTAATTTCCAAGCACTTGCTCTTTTCCCTCTGTTCTTTGGAACTTGGATAATGCTCTTTTATGAAGACCCTCAGAGCATCATGAAACGTGTTTCAGAATCAGCTCCGTGTACTATCATTGCCTAATCGTCAGTCTGAAAGTGCCTGCTGGAGTCAGAGTTCATGTCTTCCGATAAAAGAAAAAATGGACTTGGAATGTCATCCCAACTCTTTGGTGAATAAAGAAAAGACATTTCACTTCTAGGCTGAGAACACAACCACTTCAAGGAGATGGAAAGCAGGAATTACTCACCAGCGATCTGGTATACAGACCATGCACAGTGTTTGTGAAAACCACAGATCTCTCACTTTCCTTTCACCACCAAGTAATGCTACCTTAACAGGCCAGCGTCGATTACCCAGACACGCAGCGTAATATTAGTATATTTAACATTAGATAAAGATGTCCATCCAGAGCCATTTAGAATAAACTCAAGTTGATGTTAAACCTAATATGAAGATATTATTCAAATAGTTCAAACCTCAGGCCTTTGTAGGGCAATTTCTTAGATCTTTGCTCTTGATTTCTCTACATTCACTCCAGGGATAAAAAGACACACTAAACGCCTACCTGTCAAGAGCTATAGTTTTAGGAAAATTCATTTTACTGTTAATACTTAAGGGACAGAGGGATTTCAGATTTGAGACATCTGCATTCTACGGGGATACTTGATATGTGTGCCTGTGCTAATTTCAAATCTCTTCCTAGAAATGAAATGCATAGGTAAGAAGAGTTTTGTTAAATGAGCACTGTGCATGGATTATCCATTTGCAAAGATTGATAATACAATAAAATACTCTTATCTTTGAAAATGTGAGTAATAAAATGTAATCTTTCTTTGATGAGTCTGAATGCACTTTAAAATTGTTCAGTGCCTTGGACTCATCAGAGAGAATATTACTTTTTATAGATCATAGGACCACAGAACTTTGGACTTGAGAGGGACATTTTGGATCATCCTGTTAAAGGCTGACAGCTAGATTTTGCCTAGTTGGTAACAACAATCACTTGGTATGGTTCTGGTATGCTAGGCTGAGAATTCTGAGGCTACATTTGGATTCAGTGGAAAAGCGTAATGTGATTGATTAACAATGTCTGCCAAGGCTAAGTGGAAGAAATAGTGGCTGGCATAGCACTTATTTGTTGTCCTTAATGAGTCTAACTTCTTCATTTTAAAGATGAGTGACCTAAGGTGATACATACTTAAAAGGATTTTCCAGAGTCAACCACCTGGTCTGTGGTCAAGCCGAACTAGCCAATACTATTTCTGTAATAGCATGTTAGCTTACAACATAAACTCACAACTTCTGGAAAATAGGAAACTAAATAAAAGTTTCTTGGGTATCTAAAAACTTTGGCAGAAAAAAAAAATAACCAACTGGGCCGGGCACGGTAGCTCACGCCTATAATCCTAGCACTCTGGGAGGCTGAGGCAGGAGAATCACTTGAGCCCAGGAGTTGGAGGTTGCTGTGAGCTAAGATGTTGCCAAGGCAGTCTAGCCCAGGTGACAGAGCAAGATTCTGTCTCAAAACAACAACAACTAAGCAGAAAACATATTTGGATGGTGATATAATTTACATAGGAAATTGGTGGCAATTCATTGAATAGTTTAAACGAATTTGAAGTTAATTTTCCTGTGAAGAATCATGTAGTTTAAACTATAATTATGCTTTCAGAATTCATTTTTATATACTCAATAAATAGGTTTGAGTGTTTTCTCTATGTAAGTTACTATATTAGAGTTGTGAGAATAGTAATATTTTTAACTGATAATTTAGAATAATGATATTTTAAACGAAAATCCCCTGGCATTCATTCAGTAAACATCTATTGAGCAGTTGCTGGAGTCAGACAAAGTACTCAGCCCTGGAGATTCAAAATCAAGTATAACCCTGCCTTAAAGCAGTTATTAGCCTAGTTGGCCATATCTGGCACCATAGCCAACGGTTAAAGTGACTTTGTTTTGTTTTGTGTTTTAGATATGTAGGGGATCCAAGAAACCACAGATCAAAGTCATGTCCTGAAGAAAGTTAAAGTATAGTAAGGGAGAACTGATAGTTTTTCAAAATAAATGCTCAGTAAAGATTGGAAACTTAAAGCTTTACATATTGTAAATCCTTTATTAGCATATAGCACATGTACATAAACCACATAGCTCAATGAATTATCATACAACAAATGGAGTAATCACACCCATGAAAATATCATCCAGGTTAAGAAAGAAATAGAACCCAGAAACACCCCTCATCCTCCTACCGATCCATATCCTTTACATTATTAGCCCAAGGGTAGCCACTATCCTGACTTTCAATACCAGATTCATTTCTCCAATTTTTGAACTTCATATTGATGGGATCACATTACAGTTATTGTTTTATGTCTGGCTTCTTTTGCTTAACAATATTTTGTCAGAGTTATCTATGTTTTGAGTAGCTATTGTTTATTTTTATTACCGTATAATATTACACTCTATAAACATACTTCAGTTTTTTAGCTATTTTATTGTTAGAGGATATAGAACTCTGTTGCTTCCAGATCAGAATCATTACAGATGATGCTTCTATAAACATTTTTGTACATGACTTCAAGTGCATGCATTTCAACTAAGGATACACCCAGGATTGCAATAGCTAGGTAATAGGATATAGACATGGTTAAGATGTAAATACTTCCAAACAGTTTTCTAAAATGGCTATAACCAACTTATACCCATACTCATGGCATAGGAGATTAGTGTAGTAGGCGTCTCGTTAGAGTTCAAATTTGAATTTCTCTGCTAAGGAAGTTCAACACAATCTCATGTTTCTTGGGCATTCAGACAGCCTCTTTTATGAGGTGCATGTCCATTATTGCTCAATTTTCTTTGGATTTTTTAATTTAATTTGTAGACGTTCTTTGAGAAATTAGATTACATTCAAAGTAAGAATTTCTGTTCATCAAAAAACATCACAAGAATGTGTACCAGTTGGGGTCCAAGTCAGGATATATAAACCACCCAGTTATATTAAGAGAGAGAGTTTAACACAGGAATTGTACACTAGGTATAGAATTGTTAACAAGATAACTGAAAAGGCAAAAGAGAACATTGAGCTATCATGTAGGTAGCAATTGCAGGAAACAGCTACCACCCCAGGACTGGAGCAACAAAGGGAAAGTTTGACATTGACGCTATTCAGCTCAGTAGCTGTTGAGCTGAAACTCCATCCTCTGAGGAGGAGGCGTTGGTCAGCTGGTGCTGCGGTCTCTGACAGGCTGAGAAGCTAGTTATGTAATTGCTGGAAAAATTACACACTGGATGCTATTGCTGCTGTGGGAACACACTGACACTGCAGAAGTGGGGCTAGATGCTCCCGGGAGCAAGAAGCAGACAGGAAGGTGTGAGTCCTTACCTTCTCCAGCCTTGCGGTTTGCCTCTAGAGCTCTGTGGGTTCCCAACAGCACAAAGCCGAATAGGGAAGGGTGAGTTGGAGCTAAGAGACAATAGCTTAATTACTGACAAGAGAACAAAAACACAAACCAAAGAGTGGGAGAAGATATACAACCAACAATGGACTAGGCTCTATATTGAAGTGGTATGTACAGCTAAGCTTCAAGAACATGCTTACCAAGTGCCAGCTCACTTCTAAGTCTGCACCATATGGTCACATTTCGTCTCACAATGGCCCTTTAAGATGTGAACTACCATCATTCTCACTTGAAAGATGAGAAAATAGAGACAAGAGAGTTTAAATGACCTGCCCAAGGTTATACATCCAGGAAGTGCCAGATAGATAGATAACAATTCCTATAAATTTAATCCATTTTTATCTTCATACTCAAACTCAAAAATAAAAAAGATTTACTGTAAAAAAAAGATATTATAGTAAATGAGACATGAAAATTAATAGCAGGTATTCTGACTTAAGGGAATTTTTATAGTAATCAATATTTTCTGGTTATGTGAGCTCATAAAGATATAACCCATGGCATCAACATCTTTTGTCCTTTACCTTCTATACAGTCCTTATCCACCTTGGGTTGGTCTTTCAGGAACTGCCGTCACTGTGGTGAAAATCCACAGATTCTATTGATGTGGGTTATTTAAAATTGCACATACTGACTGTTGCTTTGCTTTCTGCACTTTGTTCTTGCAGATGATAATTGTCTTCAGGTGAGAATAGTTCTTCCTTCTACTTCCCTAGAATCAAAACTTATGCCCAAACTACTCCCAAAGCAGTTATCCATAGACGAACTCTCTAGTTTACTTATTGCCTGTACGTGATTGTATGAATGTAACTAAATTGCCTACAGACACAGCAATTTCACTTTTCTCACCCGTGGTTGCTGTCTAGACATGCTTATCGGTCAGAGATTTGGAGAAAATATGAGGACTCACTTATGCTTGCACTGAAAATGTAGAGTAAGCTGAAAATATGATTTTCTTTACGAGACAGATCAGTGAGTAATCTCCTGGAATAAGAGGGGGGAACTAAGCTTTACTGGGCCCCCTCCATGTCTCGGACACTGTGGCAGGTATTGCCACTGCCTCTTTATTGGTGTCTCCTGGTCCACACCTGTCCCAATTCAACTGTTCATCCACCTTGCAGCCAAATGCTGATTTCCAAATGCAAACCTGATCACATGACTCACTGCTGTTGGGAAGGTGAAAAATCTCAACATGATCCCCAAGGAGCTAATTTCCTTGCAGCCTCACCTCACCCACTTTCACCTTCATTTCTGACCTCTGGCCCCATCTGGTCCCTCCAGCCTCAGGGCTCTTGCAAATGCTGTTCCTGCTATTCTCTGCAGCCCCTTCCCACAGTTAACTCTTAGTAATGTTTCAGATATCACTTCCCCCCAGGGAAGGTCCTTGGGCTTTCCTCCCCAGACAGGTCCTCCAATTAGAGGCTCACAGGACCCTGGACTTTCTCTTTACACACTCATCATTTATGTTATACGTTTGCACATTTATTTAATCAATGTTTGTTTCCTCACTAGAATTGCAGGTTCCAGGTGAGGATGGGCCACATCTGTTTTGTTCACCACTGTCCTAAATTCCTAGCCCTGGACCGTAGTAACCATTCAAACATGATGAAGGGTTAATTAAATGACATTATATCCCCGTGATCACAGTTGGTGGGGTGCAGTGAGCAGCCCCTTTATCTGATATCAGGTCTGAATTTTTCCCTCAACAAAGGCCAATGCAAATAAATATTCTCATGTTGACTACTTTTTATTTGTCAATCTGCATAGACTACAACTTGGTCATTACTGTTGGGGACACAGCAGCACACACAAGGTTGTGAGGGTCACTGTATGAACAGTCTGACTGGGAAGTTCTGAGGTGGGGCCCAGGGATCCATCAGCAAGTTAGCAAGCACCCAGGTGCCTTGAGTCTACTTTGGAGAACACTGCCCTGGCCGCTTACGCTGCTCCTTCCCCACCCAGAAACAAACTCTGACAGCAGAAATCTCTTTTGCACTTCAAGACCTCTGTAGAGTCACGCTCTGTGCTGCATTAGTTTCCTTCTGCCACTATAATAAATTAAGCATAAACTCAGTGACTTAGAATGACACAAACTTATCTTACAGTTCTTGGTCAGAAGTCCAAAATTAGTCTCAATGGGCTAAAATCAAGGTGTTGGCAGGGCTGTGTCCCTTCTGGAGGCTCCTGGGAGAATACTTTCCTTGCCTTTCCTAGCTCCTAAAGGTGAGTACATTCCTTGGCTCACAGTTGTCCCACATCCCTGGCCCTCTGTTTCTACCACCACATCTCCTTCTCTGACACTGACCCTTGTGCATCCTTCTTATAAGAACCCTTAAGATTAAAGTGAGCACAGCCAGATAGTCCAGGAAAGTTTTTCCATCTCAAAATCCTAAATTTAACACACCTATAAAGCCCCTTTTGCCATGCAAGGTGACACAGTCACAAGTTCCGGGGTGAGGATGTGTATGTCTTTGGAGGACCATTATTCAGTCTCCTACACATTGCAAGCCCCGCCCATTGTTATTTGTTCCTCCTATTTCTAGGGAAGAAGTGCCTCTTGTACTTGCCAAGGCAGACACCATACTTGCCCACCTTCTGCCTTTCACATCTTTCCACACCGTCTGCGCTTTCTGTGGGCAGCTAATTCCTCTCACTACCCTCAACTGGAGTTGTCAGGTTCTCTGAGTTTGCATTCCAGCTCTGTCACTTGCACTGTGTAGCCTTAGTCATGGAACTTCAACTCTCTGGTTCCCTTTAAGTTGGCCTCCAGTTGTCTAACTTCTGGGCTGTCGTTAAGAGAATTAACTGAAGTGAGGGATGAATGTCTTTCTCCCAGAGTCTGGTAGGTGGGAAGCATTCAGCGAATGTAGGTTATCACAGTCATGTCCTCCAATGTCTCCCACTTTATTCTGTCCTAACTGGGGGTCTGAAGGTCTATACTGCTTTTAAAGATGGTTGGATCCTGGCTCTAAGCCATCACTCTAACAGCACATATCACAATTGTGTAGATGTAGGCCTAACTTTCTTTTCTGAGTTGAATTCAGTCCAGCAATTATTTATCGACACTCACCCTGTGCTTTGCATTGAGCACACAAAGGTGAGTGAGGCTTGGCTCCTGCCCTCAGCCAACATTCTGTAGAGCTGCGAAACCAGAAGTGGAAAAATGAAGTTTCGAAATAATATTGGTAAACGCTTTGGTTGTTTAGAAGACTCAGGAAAGATTTCTTGAACTGAGTGAGGCAAGAAATACTTTTGCAGGAAAAGGCTTAAATTATAAGGATTATTGCTCTTTGTGTTCATTGATTAATCACTGTCCAAGGCACTGGGCCAATCTCGTGTCATCAGCAAGATTTATGCTTGAGTGTTTCAGAATAATAAGAGCTTCACCACTCTGTTCTTTCCAGCCCAGCCCTGGTAAAGAGAGAGCTTGTGGAAGGGGGCTGCCCAACCCCAGGATGCCCCGCTTTTCCAACAACAGGAAAAACAGAAATTTAAAGCAGCATGGTCAGTTTGCTGGGCTGGAATATGGTGGCTGCCCAGACGTCCTCAGCCAGAACAGAGACTCCTGCCGACAAGAACGTGACCATGTGATGAAGCTCAAAAGATGTCAGGTTGGGCTATAAATCAGTGTCTCTCTGACTTTCTGGATCCCCGACTCAGTACAGCAGAGCAAAAGACCTAACTCTACTCACCCTATGCATTCCTGTTTTCTAGAGCAAAAGACTTCTGTGAAGACTAAGAATTGGTGTGAGCACAGTATCAATAAAAATCTCTAAAATGCATCAATCAACATAATGATCAACAAAAACAAATCCCAACATTTTCTCAGCTGTATTAATTAATGTGATAAGATCAACAATCCAAAACCAAAACCAGCTTAAGACGGTGCTGATGCTGTGTAGGTAATGCAGCTCCCTTCCAGAAAGTCGTGGGAATGCCTCTGCTTTGCACTTGTACAGTCTCAGTAGAAGCTTTCAAATATTGCCAAAGCACTGGATGGCTGCCAGATATCTTGATAGAATATAAAATTATAGTCTATAGTAAGCTATAATAATGCCCTCATTTTGGTTTATAGAAACCAAGTTTTAGTTATCTATATTTTAACATTTTATTAATAAAAAGGTTCTTTGCACATCAAGATTAAAGTCTACAGGCTTGTGTCTTCAGTCCCCGCCCCCCCCCAAAAAAAAGATATACATTGTGGGACACATTTACAATCTATCCAGGAAGATCTCTTGTAACCTAAAGTGGGCTCATAGCCCTATGCTGAGAAACGTTACTCCAGACGTAACCAACATCCACTTCTTGTCTCCTAGACCCCTTGATTTGGCCTCTTTGGTATCTGTCTTGCAGGAAGTCACATAGAACTGCAAGAAGCAAGAATAAGTCCAGAAATCTACAGTAAGAGAAGGAATCCAAAGGTTGACTCAAGTAGCGGTAGAACAGGGATCAAGTAGATAGGACAAAAGTTAAGGAACTCACAGTGAGTTAAGATATGAGGAGGCTTGAATTAACAAAGTTGTAGAAAAATAAAAGCTGATTGAGACCTAGAAAATCATCTAGCCTGAACCTGCCTTTTTAAAGGAGGAAAGTGACTTGTGCTCATAAAAAATAGAGATAATAGCACTGCCCTCCCAAGACAGCTGTAAAGTTCAATGAAAGAACACATGCAAAGCATGTATATTGATTTTGGATCAGAGTAAGTGTTAAACAAGTGTTTGCTCATTCAGGAGTGGCAGAATCAGAACTAAGTCTTCTTTCTAATTTAGAGGCAAGTGCTGTATCAGGCTGCCAGAAATCCCAAGTGTACAGGAGATTCATAATAAAACAATGGCAATCGTGAGAGCATGATATCGGGTCCAGCTCTAGTCCATTCAAGGGGATTGTGTACATTTCTGTTCAGATAGGAATGAGTCCTAGGCCCAGGATGTGACTCTATCCAGTAAAGTAATTTGTTATATACTATGCTCCTACAGCATAAAGTTCTTATAGATGGCACTTGCCATGTTGGGCCTATAATATTATTTATGTGTGTGTGTCTTATGTCAGATACTATTGTGACCTCTTTGGAAAAAAATACACCTCCTTTTAAATTTTTTAAATTATGAAGGTAATTACTCACAATTATGTTTATGCATAATTACTTATGACATCTTGGGAAAATAGAAAGGTTTTAGAAGCCAGTGGCGGAAAAATACTCCAGTATCCAGAGAGAACCATTGTTTTGTAATATTTCATTATTTTAGTGGTACATTATTTTGTCTATATGTTTCTTTTCATGTAAATATCAGGGTTTTCAATGACAAACAACAGCTCTCCCCCCTTTTTTCTCTTCACCGGCAGGTAGTCCGCCCCTCACCACCCCACGTTGTATGTCCCGCGGGTCGGGACAAAACAACAGAAAGTGATTCTGGCTCACTGAATCAGAGAAATAATTTATTAGAAAGATATCAGATAACTCACAAAATTTTCATCATTTAGCGTGTTTCTACCTGGCATGTTTTAAATAATGCTGACATGAACATCTTGGTGTTTAAATTATTGTCTTCTTTTTGAATTATTTCCATAGGATAGATTTCTAGAAATAAAGAATAAAGGTGAATCTTTTTATATCATGAGAGTTCCTATTTTGGACCCTTAATTTTGATTAATATCTTGGATGGCTAGTGTAAGTCTACAAGTAATTTTTATGAAGGAAAATAAATGAGTGATAAATTCTTTCAGCGCATGCCTAAGACACATACACTAGAAGACCTACCAACTGCTCATTGTTCAAATTGTGGCTGTTGCTACAGCCACATGCAGAGGTGTACTGTCATTGTTGAAACCTGGACATTGGAAGAGAAGCCTTCATGAGCTACTGATGCTGCCGCCACACTAAGTAGCCCTGTGTCCATGCCGGATCCAGCAGTTTAAAGAGCCTGGCTGAAGCCAGCCTTCCTAATCCTTCTCCCCTGAGAAGGTCCGTGCATTCCTTACAGGAATGTGGCCCCTCCTCTTCCAGCAACCATCATGGTTCACATCGTTTCTCTTGAGAAAAAATATATAATAATGTGGCCCACAGCACTGGATAGCTGTTACGCTATTTATACACCTGCTTCCCCACCTCCACCCTGAAACTATAAACCAGCCCAGGGCAGAGATTACATTTTAGTCATCTTTTTTCTCTAGCAGCTCATTTAAGTCGCATTCTCCCAGGGGAATGTCAGCTCGTGAGAATGGGCACTTGTGTCTGTTTCCTTTCGCTGCTGTACCTTTGGTTCCTGTAACAACACCAGGCACACAGTGGACATACAATCAATATATTTATTAATCTGAGTTGAAGAATAGCCAAGTAATTCAGAGTCTTGAGTCTTAGCGTGATTTTTATCTCTGAACACATCAGGGTTCTATTCTCATCTCTGGTCCTGGCTTGCAAATCATTTTTAGCCTTATTCTGTCTGAGGGCATTCCAGTTAACTCCTCTACTGAAACATATCATTGGATCCTCTTTTATCCATCTTTCTGTTTTTCATTAATTGAAAACCACATTACTCATGCAAACATGTTCCACAATTAACACTCAGGATCTAAATTGTTCTGCTTCTTCCTAATGCAAATGGTAAGCTAATGTCAGTTGCAGCAAAGGATATATTTACTAGAATTTGGGGACCCAAATTTGCTTCATGCTATTGAGAATTATATTTATTCAGACTCTAATTTGATATATTTTCCCTCTCTCTTCTTATTTCCCTCATGGGTTGCTGGACTTTCTCATACAGTACAGATGTTCTCAGTTACATTATTCTGGTTCCATCTGAATTTAGTTCATTGTGCTGGTCTCTTATTTTTAAGCTAGTTTTTTATAAATTTATTCAGTTATTGGCCACTGGATAGCCTCACAGCATTTTAGAACTATCTAGGGATTGCAAACTATGACTGTGCTCCCCCTCAAGTATAGAAGGGTGATGAGAGCTAAGAACATCAACCTCAGCAGCTCCACTTTCATCTGCTGTGTCCTTTTATGCTTCCATGCAAGATTTCATTTGAGCAAAGAATTCTGAAGCTTATATATATGTGTGTGTGTATATATATGCATGTGTCTATATGTATATATTCACATATGCCTATATCAATATTTGTACATACACACATATGAAAACCACCGAGTTAGTCCCACCCTGTGACAGACATTACTGATCCAACCAAATTCCACTTCTTCTACACAAAATGATAGATTTCTCTGCTCCCTTGAAGTTAGACTGGGCCCTGGGATTCATATTGGTCAGTGAAATGCTAGTTAAGGTGATGTGTGTCACTTCCAGGTAGAAGCATTTAAGAGACAGTGTTCAATTCTCCAAGCCTTTTCCTTTGAAACTGTCTTTATAAAATCAGTTGAAACCAGGAGCTTAAAGCTTTAATAGAGGCCTAAGTTTTGCAAGGTATAGCTATAGCTAAAAATTAACCAGCTATTGCGCCATAGCCTGTTTCCCTATAATTGCTTACTGTTTAGGAGTCATGTAGCTGATAATCACAGCGTTTATAACTTCCCTTAATCGCTTCTATAGGTAACACTTCTATTGCGAAAACTAAGACTGCCTTTTAAAGATCTTTTCCAGGCCCTATATTCCAATGGGCCCATTGACACCAAGTGGACCAGTGACCGATACATTGGAATTTAATCAATCCTATGACCCCCACTGAGGAACTGACTCAGTGCAAGAAATGCAGTTTCTACATCCCTATGATTTCACCCCCAACCCAACCAATCAGCAATACCAATTCCCTAGTCCCCTTCTCACCAGATTTCCCTTAAAAACCCCACCCTAGAACTTTTGGAGGAGGCAGATTTGAGGGATCCCTCCTGTCTCCTCATTCGGGTGCCCAGTGATTATCAAACTCTTTCTCCGCTGCAACACCTGCTGTCTCAGTGTATTGGCTCTTCTCTGCACAGCGGACAAAAATGAACTCAGCTGGGCAGTAATAACTTTTGCTGTGGCAATCAGTGATTACAGAAGCACATACGGATGTGGAGGTGGCTCCAGACTGAAGCAGCCTAATGTGGTGATCCATCAACAGAGAAGATGGTGCCCCGGAGAGCCACCAAAACCACAGCAGACATGATTTGAGCAAAAAATACACTTTTGTTGTCTTAATCCACTGACATTTTGTTATTGTAACAACAACTCACATAACCTGGCCATTGTAAACCTTACACGCAAGACCAAGAATACGAGGCCGAGGAGGAAGGTTGAAGTAGCCCAGACAAAATTACAGCTAAATACAAGGCAATGACTAGCCCCTAGATTCCTTGCTCCCTGATTTGTGTTCGTCCCTCTGCAATACCCCACACCCCTTTGCTTCCTTAGCTATATTGGTTATTCCATGTGGATGAGGCTGCTGGATGAGTCATGAAAACAATTTTGTATGCAAGTTTAAAAACCATAAATTTCCCAACATTTTACTATCTTGAAAAATCTTCCCTACTTTACCTGTCAAGTCAGAGATGGATGTAGTGGCAGAAGTCTCAGTAAATTGCAACATTAAGTATCGTCACAAATAAGCATTTTTTGCAAATAATTGAACGTGCTTGGGACTTGTATAGGCTCTGATGTACCTGAAAACATTACCATAGCAGTGAAAGCTGCATATAAAGATTTCTTTTCAAATCCCCAATTATTCACCATATTACTGAAATATGAAAGTGAGTTGTTAATAACATTGTCACCATTTTGAAGGAGCTATGAAATATTCTTACTATCTCTGGTTTTATGCCGCTCAAAGAGCAGGTTTCCCTGTTTTTCTCCCCTCTAGCTCTACATAAAGCTGACAAGATCTATCTTTCATTCCCTTGTAACTCTGGGATTTACAGATAAGATGCTGCAGCACACATTCCATAGCCGTGGCTGCCAGACTCAGCACTTGGTAAGAAGTAGACTAAAAAAAGATGCATTCCTGGATATGCTACTATTTTTCCTGATATATAGGTTACTAAAAAAAATTAAAAGATTTCTTCACTGGGATAAATTTATGAAAAGGGTTGTGGCATCTAAAGACTAGAAACATAAGAATTATCCTGATTATCTAAAGATTTTTTTAAAGTTAGTGACAGTGCAATTAGAACGATTAAAAAAAAGTTCATGAAAATGATCCCTTATGAATTAATCACAGAGCTGCAAATAATTTAAAGATCCGTAATTATGACCTTTTATTGTCAAGGGAGGCAGAATGTGAACGTGAACCCCCAGGCAGGTAACTCAGCCCACTTGGCCCCGTCACAGTGCTCCAAGCACCTCTGTGACTCTACAGGTAGGATAAGATACTGTCCAAACCAGCACACTTTGGAGAGCGGAATGAGCTGAGGGGGAAGGTCTGGAGGGTGTTCTGGTAATTACGTTGCTACGGCAGACAACGCATACCAGGGCTGTCCTGGAAGAATCAGGAGCTGGGATCACTCTATCCTTACACACTCATATGAGCAGTTGCAAATACAAATGTCAGCCAGACCCAGGCAGGTAACACACTGTCTGGTTGAGGTCTTTGGCCAACATCTAAACTGGGACATTGCCGCTTAATTGGAGATGATTGTTCTCATGCATGAATCTGACCTATGATTGTCAAATCATCCCATTTTTAAAGAGAAGCTGAAAATCAGTATGTGTACTCTTCAGTTTCCAAATGCTGGCAATCACTTAATCCTAAAACTCAAAATACCACAAAGATCAAACAAAGCCTCATGGCTCTAGCTCGAAGGTTACCCGTTTTTGACCTCTGTCTTACAGAGTGGTAGGGGAACTGCCCCCTGAAAGAGGAAAACTCTCTTGGAGCAACATATGTCTGACACATGTGCTTTTGCCCCAAAGGGGAAAGAACTGGAGGGTTTATGAAGTCCCCAAATTAATGAATTCAGAGGCCACCAAGTTGACTTTATTAAGGTGTCATCAGCCAGAATTGGGTCTCATGACACCATCTGCTGTAGTGGAGCATGGGGAGGGAGCGGGCCAGCTACCATGGGCTCAGAGGAACACAACCACATGGCAGAGTAGACTGTTTTTCCAAGAAAAATCAGAGTTCTTGGCAAGGAAGGAAAGAGGAATTGCTGTCGGGAGAATCACGATGTCTGTCACAACTGTGCATCTCATTCATTCATTCAGTAAACATTTTTTGAGCACTTTTTACATCTCAGAATCTGTTCTTAGGAGCAGAGATCCCTGCCCCCCATCCAGACTTTACATTCTTAAGGGGGTAGGGATGAGACAATTTAAAAAAGTAAGCCTGATAGTATTTTATAAATTGATACATGCTTTGGAGGGAAATGAAGCAGAAAAGGACAGAGAAGGGTGAAACTGGGAACAGGGTCGCAATTTGATATCAGGGAATCGGGAAGGACTCTTTAAGGAGGGGGCATTTGATCAAAGATCTGGAAGACAGAAGGGAGCAAGTCATGCACCCACGTGGGGAAAGGGCATTCCAAACAAAGGGAAAGGCAAGTGCAAAGGCCTTGGGGTGGGAGTGGGCCTCACGTGGTTTTGGAACAAGAAGGCCGGTGTTGACAGAGGGGAGTGAGAGCCTACAGAGCAGTAGTGAGGTGGGGTCAGAGCAGAACGTGGGGGCCCACAGTGCATTACAGGGGTCACTGCAAGGAATTGGCTTGCAGTGAGATGGGGAGCCCAGGAAGGGTACTGAGCAGGAAATCACATGACCTGACTTGCTTTAACAGGATCACTCAGAATGCTTTGTTGAAAGTGAGCTCAAGGGTAGAAGCCGAGAAACCAGTATTAAGGCCGTTGTAATAATCCAGGCAGGAGATACCCAACTGCTTAGACCAAGGTAGCAGCATTCTTTAATATATCAAAATATATAAAATACAGAAAATAAGAGAAAGACAGAAATGTCTTCTCCCAGTATATGTGTCCCTTGCTGCTAATATTGTGTAGAAGCCAGAAATTGAAAGAGCAACGGGTTTCTTCATTCTCATTTCTCTCATCTCCTACCAATCTTAATTATGTACTATTAAAGTTAATTCTTGAGCTGCGTGACAATCGTTTATGAACCTATATCTTTCTTTTCCCTCTGGTCTGCAGAGCTCCTTGTCAATCGACACACTTCATGCAAGCAAGAAGAAATGTGAGGAACTCAGTATGATATCTTGTTTCAGGTTAAAGTTACCAAATTAAAAATAAATGGGAAATGATCATGTTTTCCTTTTTTGGTTTTAATAACCAGAGCTTAATCCAAGAAACCTGCCTGCTCAGATATTTTTGTTCAATGATCATCTGTTGTTATCCCTATTGAAAGATGTAGCTATGGATGGCTGGGTAGGCTCTGGAGGGATAAAGTGAAGAAGGAGCAGATGGTGAACGTGAATGGAGGAGAGAAAAGGAGGAGAATGGGGAGTAAAAGATACACAGATGGGAGCTCTTGTGACCCTGAAGCAATACACAAAAGAAGAAAGAAAGAGCTAATGCTTTTCCAGCCACATTTGCGTACTCCGCCAGACTCCGCCAGGCTTGCAGCTGTCCTTTCTTGTCCAGAGAGTTCTTGACTGACCCAGAGTTCGGACAGCAATTCTGGTGCCACCTCTGGGGAGGACCACTGGAAAGACAGAGCTTCCTTGTTTAGAGGCCAGATGCTTGTTGTATAAAGAAAAATCTGCAGGTAAGCACAGTTTAGTGAAATTCTACAAACTATAGTGAGATTGATAATGCTACAGCATCTCTCTCTCTCACTCTCTCTCTCTCTCTCTCTCTCACACACACACACACACACACACACACACACACACACACACACAGAGCCATTTCTTCATTGTTCTATGCTGCATGTCCTCTCTGGTTCTGGCACAGAATCATCTTACTTCAACACTAGAGTGATCACCTTAACTCCATTAACTCATCACAATGATATATTCTATGTGATTGTGTATGCATTACCATCATTAATACTATAATTAATATACAGACATTATTAACTATAACAAATATGGGACGCCGTTGGTCCATTCTTATTTCACGGGTGGGTAACTGAGGCTTGGGGGTATAAGTGATTTGGCCAAGACCACAGAGTGATTCAGAGACAGAAAACAGAACAACACAGAATCGATTCAAGAGCCTCTACTACAAGGAGGTTTTCAGCTTGTAACTTTTCAAGGAGGCAAATTTTCTGAAAAAACATTGCTTAAAATCTCAGATTCATGAGTTTTCTCTAGAGCAAGGCTACTTCTTCCTCTCACCCTCCATCCATCTCTACCACGTTTAGATGTTTTATTTCATTTAAGGATTTTTCAGTTTGATGTTGAAAATACGCTAAGAAAACTTTTGTCCACCCTCCAAAACAAAAATCTGACTGGTCACAATCCCACCACTGTAACAGAAATATTTTCGTTTTTGCAGTTTTTTGTTTTTGTTTTTTTGCCATATAGTGACTTGTTTTTACTTAGTTTAAGTCATAATGAGCAAGCTAGTTTATAGTCTGACAAGTTGACCTACCAGTCAATAATAGGCATTTGTCCATTCTGTATAACATCATTTCAAGTATTTGGTTCTGAGTAATATGCATTAATTTTGGAATATACATATATGGAAATTACTGAAGTTGTTGTAAAAAAAATCAACTATAATTCAACTACCCTCGGAAAAACTAATGCATTTTCCCAGTCTTCACATATATTCATATATATATATAAATTTTTCTGTAGAAACATGTTTCTATTTGCTCCTTCGTTTAAGAACTCTCCATATGTGAAATGTCATGATTGAATGAGTCATGGCCGAGGCTGGAACAAGTGGAAGGCTCTGTAACTTGCACCCCGGGGCGCTAAGTAGCGGTGGCAGTGGACAGCCTTCTGTGGGTGGCTAAGCCGCAGTCCAGCCGGCCTCGGTCGGCGCCTCCCGCTGGGGCCGCCAGGGGGCGCTGTGGCCCCGGTGCGAGGCGGTGGCGCGGTGCGGACCCTCCCCCGGAATCTCCGGCACCGCCCTGTCCCATCCTCCTTTGCGGGTAAACAGACATGGCTGGTGAGGGAGATCCGGGGGACGCTGCGCACAACATGGGCAACCACCTGCCGCTCTTGCCTGGTAACCGCCTGGGGCAGGTGCCCGGAGGCGGGAGGGGGGAGAAGCCCGGAGCTGCTAGGGGCGCGGCGGGGCCGGGGAGGCGGGAGGGCGTGCCGAGGCCCGCCGGCCCCGCAGGGCCGCACCGGGAAGCGCTTTCACGTCGGCCCCAGTCAGCGCCCCAGTTGCAGAGCTTCCGCCCGCGTTCGGTGGCTTAGAGCTGTGGGCGAGGGCGTGGGGGCGGTGGGGGAGGATCGCTCCCAAGGCAGGGACCTAGTCCTCTCCATCCTCCTTGTGTGCCCTGAGCTTAGCTCCGAGGAAATGTTCTGAAACTGGGGGACTGGGTCAGGTTAGCAGTCGTTAGTTTCCCTGGACTCTTTCCGTTCAATAAGAGTGACGGTACCAAGTATTAAGCAGTTATATCACGTTAGGAGCCCTGCAGTAAGCACTTGGCATGCATTTCTACGTTTAATCCTTTCCACGTCACTATTCGGATTCTGATTTGGTAGGTGAGAAATGAATTGGCAGATTAGTTCAGTGACTCGCCCAAGGTCACACAGTTGCAGAGCCAGGACTCCAGCCTGGGTTTATCTGTCGGCATATCGGGTACCTCTAACTTCCTTCTCTATTTAGTGTGTATGTCTCAGTATTTGGTCTGTTTTTCTTAGGCATATACGAATATACTTAATTAGACATACTTAAGAGTGTGATGTTAAACTCAGTTTTCTCTTTCCTGTATGTTTTGTGAAATTTTAGACCTTGGCCTTGTGTTGGAATAGTGAGTAGAAAAAAGAAATGGAGTAATTGTACAAACTTTTTATGGAATGCTGTAGACAAGAGATGCTTTCCAAGAGGTGTATCATCCAAACTGGGATTGGTTTACTGCCTTCACTATATGCCAGTCAGTGTGTTAGGTTATGTGGGAATGAAAAAAGGTATGATACACAATCTGGTACTTGGTTCACAATCTAGGTGAGGCTACTGAGAATATAACTAGCAGAGGCAGTTGATTTAGGGCCAGATAAATGAATGCTATTTGGTTCTTCAGAGGGAGGGAGGGATTGTTCAGGGGTCAGAGGAATTGGGGTGAAGCTTTGTGAGGCAGATCTGGAGGCATCCAAAACCATACACATAGGATAAGGTTGTGGAAGATAAAGCCTAGGAAGTAGGTTGGGTCTAAGTAGTTGGAGAACTTGCATCTCTTACTAGTGGGGTTGGGTTTTTTCTGTGGATTGCCAAGAAACAATACCAGGTTTCAAGTAGTTGTCTAAGGAAAGCTATGCTTGGGAAATTAAGTTGTTCACTTGGAATAGCATGAATTGAAAGAGGAAGAGACAAAGAGTATGCCCACCATATTGGAGGGAACTTTTCTATAAAAATAAACCACAGTCAGAGTCAGTGGTGGTTCTTGAATGCATCCTAACTGAATTGACATAAAAGTAAGTGTGCCAGCTTTCAGCAGAAAAGCTGAGCTGTTTTTTCAGAGAAATCAGCCCCACTTTGTATGTGCCAAATCCAGTGTTTCAGGGAGAATGTTGAATAGAAGAGAGAGGATACTGATGTTCTGTTGGCATTCACAGGATGCCTCTGCATGAGATGAGTCATCAGACTTTACCCTGGTAGCTCTAAACAGTCAGTGTGTATTTTCTCAGGAAAAAAATCAGAGGTGAGAGGGCCCAGAAGTGTCGTAGATGTAGCAGTAATGCTTTCCCAATTACATACGAGTTTTTTTATTTGTACAGAAACATTGGATCGTCTATAAATCCATGTTGTATGAATTGTTTTGAAGCGTAATTTTCTTTAAATGCTCAGGAAATAGCTTTATATTTGAGATGTGAAGAATCTATCCTGGCCAAATGAAACATTAATAGATAAACATAGCAGAGTCAGGGGAAGTGGGTTTTAGCCATATTTATGGAAAAGGCTACTAAGGAAATTGTTTAGAGACTAGACTAAAATTAGAAGAGTTAAAATGTAAACTTTTAAAAATATTAATTCCAGCCTTTGAGCTAATAGTTAATCTTTTAAACTTTCTGCTTTAGAGCAATAAAGTGGGTCTCATCACATGCCAAGTGAAAGCCATGCTCTCGGAATTGTAAATACAAAGGATTAGATGCAGAACATTTTTCTCATCAGTTTAGATTTTTCTTTATCTCTCTGTGAAACTTATATGTTCTTAGGAAAAATTTATATGAAGTGATAGACCATTGTTTGCATATAAGTTGAAATAATTATGTTGTTCTTTTTGATAAAGCCTTATATCCAGGAATTTATAAGAATACATAGAAAGTCCATAGCAGTTACCGTATTGAAAAACATTTGTATTTTCTGTTTCTTAGCTAGAGGTGGTTTGATTTAAATGTGATAGATAATGATATGCATAAAAGAAAAAAATGACTGTTTTGTAAAGACATTTTATCTACTTAGATGTTTACTTGGGGCATTTAAAAATATGTGAACTGTGAGGTCAGAACGGAAATTAGTAATTCTTTATTATTAATTTAGGCCAGGGTTTCCTAACCTCGGCACTCGTGACATTTTGAGCTGGAAATTTCTTTGTGTGGGGACTGTTCTGTGCAGTGTAGCATATTTAGCAGCATCCCTGGCCTCTACCCACAAGATACCAATACAGCTCCCTTAGTTGTGACAAATAACATCCCCTGAGGGCATAATCTCTCCTGATGGAGAATCACTGGTCTAAGACAGCGTGAAAAGGACAGACTCCCACTTAATAGAATAGCAGCTATATTGTGTAGCTTTTTCTGACTTTCATCCCTATGATTGGTAATATCAACTTTATAAAATAGATCAGCTTAGTTTTCATAATTTAAAAAATATGTGTGGAGAAAGCTTTCTAAGACATTTCTTTTAAACTATGCTTTATGCTTCATGCCAGCTTTATTTTAAACCTAAAATTACGAGCAAAACGTGTATGAGAATATTTACAAACATTTCGTTTTTAAATACTGTGAGCCGGGAAAGTGGTGTCACTGGAAAAATGTTATGAAAGTCTCCCAGGTTATAATGATATCTTTTTTCAATTTTAATTAACAGATCTTCTTGCTTGCTTGCTTGCTTTCTTATCAAGGAACTCTTTAAAATTATAAGTTTGAAAGAACCTTGGAGATGTCTTGTTCAAGCCTGTCATTTCTCAGATGAGGAAACTAAGGTTTAATCAAGTGGAATAAGTTATCTAAGGTTAAAATTAATTACTAGCAAGGGAGAAGAGAAAAATCTTTCATACAGAAGAATTAATAATTTATATAGATATTTCCCCTTCGAGGTAGTAGAGCATAACTCCTCGCCCTTAAGTGTAGTGATTTGCTTCCAAAGAGTACAGTATGAAAAGGGGGGCAAGTAACTTTATAGTGGAGAAACCTGACAAATACGGCCTCAGCTGCGTGATCAAGGTTAACATCAGCAGGGCTAAGTCAAGTTGATAGTATGTGTGCTTGATACACTGTGAAAGTGGCACGTCACTTTTGTGGTCTTCTTCCCCAAAATCCATAACCTTAGTCTAATCATGAGAATTACATCAAACAAAACCTAACTGAAGGATACTCTACAAAACAAGCTGACCAGTACTCCTCAAAACTGTCAAGACCGTCAGGAAAAAGGAAAGTCTGAGAAACCACCCCAGCCCAGAGGAGGCTAAGGAGACATGACAGCTAAATGTAATGTGGTATACTGGATGGGATGCTGGAACAGAAAAAGGAGATAGGGTAAAAACTGAGGCGATCCACATAAAGTGTGGAGTTTAGTTAATAGTAATGTAACCATGTTGATTCCTTAGTTGTGACAAATGTACCATACTAATATAAGGTGTTAACTATAGGGGAAAATGGATGTGGGATATATGAGAACACTGTACTTTCTTTGCATTTTTTCTGTAAATCTTAAGCTATTTCAAAATAAAAAGTTAATTTGTAAAAAAAGTAGCTAGTAATAGAGCCCCGCATAGACCCTAGCCCTCTGGCTGCCTCTCTGCAGTGCTGTAGAGCTACCAGACGTGTGTGGTATTTAGAAGAACCCCTTTCCTAAAGAAGGAATTATGCATTTGAGAGGGTGCATAGCTTTGATATTTTCTCATATCTTGTTTTTTTTCTTATGATATTCTGTTTCTATAGCAGAGAATGAGGAAGAAGATGAAATTGAAATGGAAGTTGAGGACCAGGATAGCAAAGAAGCCAAAAAACCAAATGTCATAAATTTTGACACCAGTCTGCCAACATCACATACAGTATGTAATTTAATAACAGGTCTAATATGATATACACCTAACTATTAATGTAAGTTCCTAAAACCAAGTGACTTATGTTAGCATTACTGGCTTTTACTTCACTCTAGAAATTGTGGATGAGGATGTGGGCTATTTGCCATTAGATAAACATGTAACTATAATTTTTAAACAACTTAATGTTATGTCCTAGTGTAATTGTTTTGAGGAATTATTGATCTCCTTATGGTTTTGCTAGTAATTGAACTATTAAGTACTTACTCTCTGTACTACTAGGTACTGGGGTGTTATTTAACATACTAACATTTTATACTTGTCATTTGTGATATTTGAACATAGAAATGTTTCTTAGTCAAAATAAAATATTTTGAACTAAAAAATGCTCTTGAATGTCTGTATATGAGAGATTCTTCATAAATGATTGGAAATTCTATTTCTAAGAGTAAAAATTAGGTTGAAAACTAGCTTTTCATGTGGTATCTTTATATACCATGTTTATTATTTAAATAAATATTTGTACCCTCTGTTTATATTCCTTTTAATCTGATTTGTTCTTTAGTCTGTTGAGCTTGTATTTTTGCTACATATCTATCCTGACACTGTACCTGTATATGTTCTTAAATAGTATCTGGGCTCTGACATGGAAGAATTTCATGGCAGGACTTTGCATGATGATGACAGCTGTCAGGTTATTCCAGTTCTGCCGCAGGTGATGATGATCCTGATTCCTGGGCAGACATTACCTCTTCAGCTTTTTAGCCCTCAAGAAGTCAGTATGGTTCGGAATTTAATTCAGAAAGATAGAACTTTTGCTGTTCTTGCATACAGGTAAAATATTAAGAGTAAATTGCTTAACACATTTCCTCTCATGTGTCATCGCAGCAGAGGTCAATGTTGAAGCTAAAGAAAGCAGATTATTATTTTGCATGTACAGGAGAGGTTGGGTGAGAACGTGAGATAAAGAATTTTGTTGCGTAAAATTTTGAATGTACAAGTTGGAGTGTTTTTGTTATTTTCATTATCATACTAAATCAGACATTTATCTTCATGCACAATTTAACTTTCTGGTATTTGAGAAATTTTTAATCGTTACTATTTCATGAAAAACATTTCTAGAATCTTAGTTTCAAAAGCTGTCTTTATCCAAAGAGGAACAGGACTTTAATATTCTAGTGTAAAGGATTACTTGTCCAAAAGTGTGATTTGTTCTTTCCTTCTCTTTCAAAATTCATAAGTTGTACAATTACAAAGCAGTGGTAAATTGAAGCTGAACTTCAAGTATCCCATGGAAAATGTAGGAAATCTGCGGTAAAAGCAGGAAATAAATACAGGAAGTTCCCACCCTAGTACAGTGCTGCTAATAAGCAGCAGAAATGATGGTCTAACAAAGTGAAAGAGTGTTGGTTTAGGACATGAGAGTTTAAAACCTTATCAGTCCTAGATCATTTTCAATGACTAGATACCTATTCTTTCCCCAAAGTGTTCTAATTTTACTTCCTGAAGCCTCCTTATATATCCCCCATGTGATTTTTAAATAAATAAAATTATACTAGCTTTGCAATGAGGGTTGATTACTATAAATTGTTTTTCCATATGTATTGCTTTTGCCAACTTTGCATATTTAAAAGACAAATGTTCAAAACTCTTTCCTTTTAAATTTTATCTTGGAAGTAATGTACAGGAAAGGGAAGCACAGTTTGGAACAACAGCAGAGATATATGCCTACCGAGAAGAACAGGATTTTGGAATTGAGATAGTAAAAGTGAAAGCAGTTGGAAGACAAAGGTTCAAAGTCCTTGAGCTAAGAACACAATCAGATGGGTAAGAAATAACATGTATCTTAAAGCTTTGTGAACATCTTATAATGAAAGGGTTTTCTTGTATTTTTTTTCTGTTCTACTGACCCTTTATGTTTTGTAACTTTTAGCTAGTTGTTCTTTTTCCTTTCAAAGATACAGTAGTTTCCAACTTTGCTGTGCGTAAGAATCACCTGGGAAGTTTTTAAAACTATAGAAGCTTGAGGTCCAACCTCATCTCCCAACCCCAGAGAGTGATTTAGCCTGGGATGAGGCTGCAGCATCTTTTAAAAGTAATTTTCAGGTGATTCTAATGTCCCTCCAGGTTTAAGAACAGTATTGTAAACTCAAAGCAAAGTATCATTTGGGACATGGCTTCTTAGGGATGGAAGACCTCTCTTCAGGGTATAATAGAGTGGGGAGACCAGAGGCCATTAAGTGCTCTGTGTGCTCACTGGGACAGCTGTGGCGTTTGCAGCATTCTTGTGATGTTTGAAGCCGTGCTGGTTAGACCTACCACCTGCTCCATTTGAACTGTACAAGCCATTTATATTTAGTGCCCCTCTCCAGTGTGAATTTTTGTCATCCAGAAATGCTATTTACATAACAAGTGATCAGTAAATACTTGTCTCTGCACCTTATAAAGGTTAGAAATTCCCTGAGTCTACTGTTTTAGCAGTTATTCATTTTGACACAGCTCTCATGGTTAGGGTTTTTCATAAGTTCAAGGAATACTATAATTTTTTACAAATCCAATTCACCTTACTTGATTCTTTTTTTAAAAACAAACAAAGCATTTATCTTGATCATTATATGTTATCTCTAAAGGGAGTGGTTCTCAACCTGGCACACCTACTATAAAGTTTTATAGATACAGATTCTTGGGTTCCACTGAGTCCTAGTGAATTGGTCTCCGATCTGTAGCCAGAGTTGAAAATCTCATCAGATCTCTGTGTTGCACAGGTATTATCTTCTGAAAACATGGAAATTCGGAGTTTTGGTTTTTTGGTGGTGGTTTTTTTTTTTTACTTAAAGAGTGTGAATTGCATGAGGAAAAGAATTTTTTGTGTGTTTTCTTTACATAGTGGCCATTCCTAATTATTGAATTATGAAAATATAGATGGATCAGGCAGCCTTTTGGGGCTAATAGAGGAATGTGGGATGGGTTGGCAGAGCTCTTATGGGGTTTAAGTTCTCTCCTGGTACTTCCCAAGAACATTTATTGTGCAAACTCTTACAGCCCTTACCACATTGTACTTTCCTTATAGGATTGTATGTTTCTCTCCCTCAATAGATGAGCTGCTTGAGAACAGTGAGTGAGACTTATGTATGTTCTGCATTTAGAACCATAAATGTTTCATGAATGAATGAATGAATGATCTGAGGGCTCTCCGTTATGATAGTTAGCAAACTGTTTTGTTACTGTGGCTTTTTGTAACAGTTCCATTTTTAAAGTACTTCCTATCCTTGTTCAATTTTGATTATTAGTGAATACTATTTTCCAGAAACCATAAAAGAAAATTGGCTTAGGGAAAAGTGTATTTTTCAGACTGTCTTGACATCAGTTAAGTTTTGATTGTGGAAAACCTCTTTTGAACACAAGATGGCAGTAGATCATTAACTCTGAAAACAAATCAAGGAGTGTATGTTTGACTCTAGTCAAGATTAACATCAAACTGATAGGTCTGGACAAGACTTGGAAAGGACACATTCTCTGTAGCATTCCATAAACCCACCGTTAAGTCCTCTCATAAAGTCCTCTCATAATTTAAAAGGCCCCTTTGGAATGAGAGTTCTCTGTCTCTACTGCTTCTCTGGTCCTGTAAACACCTTGGTGAAGTTAAAGAAAACATGAATATAATCTAGTGCAGTCTCCTCTTTTTTGAAATAAAGAAGCCAAGTACTAGAGAGGTTAAGTAATTTGTCTAAAGTCATACAGCTAGTAAGTGACAGAGCTGGTTGGTTCTAGGACCCCTGACTCCCCGACTAATGCTCTTTCCACTATACCAAAATTTCTCCATAGCACACTTGGAACCCAAGCTAGTTTCCTTTTCTGCAGTAAAATTACTGGAGAATCACTATAGGACTCTTCAGAAATTCTTGAGTATTTCTTAGCATGTAGAGAGGAGAAAGGGATTAATTAATTGGAATTATAAGAGAAGACCCCTTACCTGTCATAGTTGAGACCAGTAATTGTTAATCAAAAAAGTTAATTTGGCCTGGCACCAGGGCAAACACGTGTAATCCTAACACTCTGGAAGGTGGAGGCAGAAGGATTGCTTGAGCTCAGGAGTTCAAGACCAGCCTGAGCAAGAGTGAAACTCCATCTCTACCAAAAATAGAAAAATTAGCTGAGCATCATAGTGTGCACTGGTAGTCCCAGCTACTCGGGAGGCTGAGGAAAGGAGATTGCTTGAGCCCAGGAGCTTGAGGTTGCACAGAGCTACAGTGACGCCACTGCACCCCAGCTTAGGTGACGGAGCAAAATTCTGTCCCCTCAACCAAAGAAAGTTAATTAAAGCTGGAAATCACAAAAAGTTACACATATATACCTTAAACATTTTATTTTAACTTAAAATGTATAAATGTATTCATTCATTTTTCATTTGACGGAGAGACAAGGTCTTGTCTTTGAAGCGGGTCTTCAGATTAGAGATGGTTATAGACTTTCTGGTGCTTTCATTCTGCATCATCTATCTACAATTTATACTTACAGTTTTCCTTTAAGGAGAGATTCTAAAGATATTCACAAGGCAATTTGAGTGCAGAATCCTTCCAGATTTTTGTAATTTTTTTTTCCTACTATTAATGTTGTCTGTCCCTAATTTGAAAACAGTTTTTTATGTCTCAACTTAATGTTCCTTGAAACATTTTTATTTTTATATTCATATTTCACTGGTTTTGTAACATTTGTATAAATTACATTACTATAATCACATAACAACTGCCAGAAACAGGTTGGGAAGAAACAAAACTGGCTTATAATAAAAACAAAACTCAGCTGCTGGGGCAAGAACCAGCCCTAGGTGTATGCAGCAGACCCTGGATGTGTTAGACAGGAGTAAAAGAGAGCGCTCTTTAATTCTGCGAGGCATTTCAGACAGCTTGTACTGCAGACTGATTATTAACATCATCTATAAGCCAGGGGTTTGATAGCATTATTGTTTTATCATAATAGTATAAAGGCTTATGCAATAGTTGGGTAAAGCATAATTCTTAATTCAGTTACTAATAACCTTAAAGAAGAATCAGATTTCTAGAAATTTCTATAGGATGGTATATGCTTTGACCTTAAGAATATAATTATCAGGTTATTTATGTTCATGTATCAGGTGAAGAAAATTGAGATTTTGTTTGTTTTTAGTGAGCTCTAATAATATAAGAACATTTGACCATAGTTTGAACAAAGTAAAATATTTTAACATTTTCCAAAGTTATAAAGACTTAAATTTTCTGAGTATTTTAATGAGCTTGCAAGGAAGGAACTAAAGTTAATAGGACGGGTCTCATATTATCATGAAATTAAACTTAGATAGTTTCAGACAAACTTAGCTATTTTCTTTTAATAAATAAATGGAAATATCAGAATTTCATTCCTAACATTTTGTGGTCAAGACAGTAGTTATTATGAAAGACCACTTTAGAAGTCTTAAACATAACTAATAATGAAACAGACTTTAATAGATTTGAATTTATCAATCTGAGAGTGTTTTGCTCTAGAATTTGAATGTAGGTACATACTTAACATTTCAAAAGCTACACTCTAGGAGATATAATGCCTCATAGGAAAACAGCTCACAGGTTCAAATTTCCTGTTTGCGTTAGTTTGTGATGTTTGCAATTATGATATTCTCAAGTAACATTTTGGAAATGATGACTTTATCATGAAAGTTTAAATAATTTTTAAGTAAAATAGATAATATGTATATTTTGATCCTTTGACTATTAGAATATTAAAGTTAAACTTTTGAGAATGAGAAAAGGAATTCACATAGAAATAAAAGCTACATGTAATTCTCTAGTCTTATTTTAACTCATCCCTGTAAATAGGTTCTTGATTTTCTCTTTCCTTTTCTATCCATTCCTCAGGTGGCATGATTTATGAGAAAGGGAAGGTATAATGTATAAGTGGGGAGGGTAGGGGTATGTAAGAATGTCCAGGAAATTAATTTAGAGGTATCAAGCAGCAGTTGGTTGTATATTGTTTTTTTAATACTTTGTTTCATTTATAGACTCTGTATTTATCTGAAATGTAAAGATCTCCCTTTCCATTCCACAGTGAGATTTAAAATCCATACCTTAGGTTATCTTTGGTTTTAACTTCGGTATGATTTATGAAATAAAGTTATTTTCTGAAAATTTCTTAACATCAGCATTTGATGAATATGTTTTAAAAATAAAACTTTGAAAATATTAGTATTTAAAATTATCAATGTTTAGAAACTTATAGTTTGAGTTAGTTTATCTTCAAAATGAACACCATGCTTGATTCTCTTTATTTTAGAATCCAGCAAGCTAAAGTGCAAATTCTTCCTGAATGTGTGTTGCCTTCAACCATGTCTGCAGTTCAGTTAGAATCCCTCAATAAATGCCAGATATTTCCTTCAAAACCTGTCTCATGGGAAGACCAGTGTTCCTATAAATGGTGGCAGAAATACCAGAAGGTGAGAAACTAATTTTTTATGTATCTTCAAAAAATGAAGGCAGGTTGTGTTTTTCCTGTTTTAAGAAAGAAACACAAACAGCTCTCTTGATTCATTCCCCAGACACCCTCTGTGGCAATATTCTACCTGCATTTGATCATAGCTGGAGCTTCTAAAAATTTCACAGGCAGCTATTTATGTAAAAGCAGTTTGCAAAAGTAATAAAATGTCACACAGCTATTCTTGCTATTACACTTATCAGTTATGTATTAATAGCTTATGATTTTTAATTCCACAGGAATCTCTTATTAAAATATCAGATCAGATCAGATGCTTGGCTCTTGAGTCAAAAACATACATTACCTTAAAGAAAAGAGAGGAGTCCTTTGGAGTAGCACAGAGTAGTAGTAGAGAAGTAGAGTATGTTTTCCTTCTACCAGACTTCAGAGAGAAAAGCTTGGCTATTATTTTGTACTTCTCTATTGACATCACAAAAAATGACTTGAGACTAGGTTCTCTTTATAAGTATTGCTTATTTGGACATTAATTTATCTGTATATCCTTTTGGCTAAATCATTCTTTGTCTCAGGGAATAAAAAAGTTGATGAAGCCTGTTTCTACTCCTTTGTGAGACATATAGTTTTAAGTACAAAGTGTTTAATATTTATGATGTCTGCCTAAAGAAAAAGAGTACTAGTTTCTAAATTTAGAATAAATGGCTTTTTCAGGTTTATCTTTTAAAACTATGGAAAGACAATTTCCATTTTAACCTTAAAAATCCTGTATTACTCATCCCTTACTCTTTATCAAGTAGTGAGAATTTTAAATTTGGGTGTAAATCAGTATAGGATACTAATTAATCTGTATTAATTTAGTATAAATTAGTTTAAATTATTTGTGAAGGAGTCTCATACACTAGTCAGCTTTCCACCACTTTTAATGTTCATGTAGTGGAATTCCTCCAGTATTCAGAGAGAACTTGTGCAGGGTGGGCATCAGGCACATGCCTGGGTGTCTGTCGACTTCTTGGTCTCGTTATTCTGTGTTTCAGTTGACCAATCTATTACATGGTACAATGTGTTTAATTCATGTTTCCAAGAAGATTCTAATAAGAAAGATTTATTTACACTGCTTAAAGACTCCCAAACAACCTTAAAGTAATACTTTTGAAGGTTCAACAATATTGATACTGCCTTAAGTTGCAGGCAGCTTTTGCGTGGCTGTGCAGTATTTCCTCCTCTAAACCTGGTACACACACTTTAAATATATTTTTACTCTTGTTTCTTTTAATAGAACAGTGGGAAATTTTGTTCCCATAATCATTTTAAATGTAATTGTTGAAGTAAGTATGTCAAAGATGACTCTGTCAGTTTGCGGGCTCCAGGGAGTGATTTTGGAATTTATTAAGTCATTTAGTGCCTAATAGTGTACTTGCTACTGGTTTGCTACTGAAGATTATGTGGTAAGGTAACCGCATCAAGGTGTTCACTATATGTCATCTCAATATTTACATAGTTGTGAATTTTAATCGTCGGATATTTTTTTCAGGAGGTACAGCCATACCTCAGAGGTATCGCAGGTCCAGTTTTAGATGGCTGCAATAAAGCGATATCACAATAAAGCAATTCCCAGTGCATGTAAAAGTTATCTTCACGCTATGCTGTAGTCTGTTAAGAGTGCAATAGCATTATGTCTAAAAAAACAAGGTACGTCTCTTAACTAAAAAATATTTTACTGTAAAAAATGCAGATGATCATCTGAGCCTTCAGCAAATCCTAATCTTTTTGCTGGCAGAGGGTCTTGCCTCAGTGTTGATGGCTGCTAACTGATCAGGGTGGTGATTGCTGAAGGTTGGGTGGCTGTGGCAATTTCTTAAAATAAGACAACAGTGAAGTTTGCTGTATTGACAGAAAGATTTCTCTTTAGCATGCAATGCTGTTTGATAGCATTTGACCCACAGTAGAACTTTCAAAACTGGAGTCAATCCTCTCAAACTCTGATTCAGAGATGTCTTCAGGCTCCACTTCTAAATCTAGTTGTCTTGCCTTTTCTACCACATCTGCAGTTATTTCCTCCACTGAAGTCTTGAACCCCTCAAAGTCATCTATGAGAGTTGGAATCATTTTCCTCCAAATTCCTGTCAATGTTGATATTCTGAATTCCTCCCATGAATCATGAATGTTCTTAGTGGCATTTAGAGTGATGAATTCTTTCCAGAAGGTTTTCAGTTTACTTTTCCCAAATCCATCAGAGGAATCACTATTTATGCAGCTCTCGTGTCACAAAATATATTTCTTAAAATAATAGGAACTTGAAAGTTGAAATTACTCCTTGATCCAAGGGCTGCAGAATGGATGTTATGATAGCAGGCATGAAAACAACATTCATCTCCTTGTACGTCTCTATCATAGCTCTTCACTGACCAGGTGCATTGTCAGTGAGCAGTAATGTTTTTGAAAGGAATCTTTTTTGAGCAGTGGGTCTCACCAGTGGGCTTAAAATATTCAGTAAACCATGCTGTAAACAGATGTGCTGTCAGCCAGGCTTTGTTATTCTATTTTATAGAGCACAGGAAGAGTAGATTTAGCATAATTCTTAAGGGCCCTAGGATTTTCAGAATGGTCAGTGAACATTGGCTTCAACTTAAAGTCACCAGCTGCATTAGCTCCTAACAAGAGAGTCAGCCTGTCCTTTGAAGCTTTGAAACTAGGCATTGATTTCTCTTTAGCTATGAAAGTCCTAGATGGCATCTCTTCCAATAGAAGGTTGTTTCATGGAGATTGAAACTCTCTTGTTAAATAGTAGCCACCTTCATTAATGATCTTAGCTAGATTTTCTGAATAACTTGGTGTAGCTTCTCCATCAGCACTTGGCTGCTGCTGCTTACCCTTTTATGTTATGAAGATGGCTACTTTCGTTAAATCTCATGAACCACCCTCTGCTAGCTTCCAGCTTTTCTTCTGCAGCTTCCTGACCTCTCTTAGCCTTCAGATAATTGAAAAGAATAAGAACCTTGCTCTGGATTAGGCTTTGGTTTAAGGGAATAAATATGGCCAGTTTGATCTAACTAGGCCACTAAAACTTTCTTCATATCAGCCATAAAGCTGTTTGGCTTTCCTGTCATTCAAGTGCACTTTTAATTTCCTTCAAGAACTTTTACCTTCGCATTCACAACTTGGCTATCTGTTTGGAGCAAGAGGCCTAGCTTTTGGCCTGACTTGACTTTTGACATGGCTTTCTTGCTAAGCTTAATCATTTAAAGTGATTTAAAGTGATTTAAAGTGAAAGACATGCAACTCTTCCTCTCGCTTGACTACTTAGAGGCCACTGTAGGGTTATTAATTGTACCAATTTCAATATTTTTTTTTCCTCAGGGAATAGAGAGGAGAGGGAGAGAGATGTGGGAACAGCCGGTCGATGGAGCAGTCAGAACACAACATTTATCAATTAAGTTCGCTGTGCAGTTCATGGCACCCCAAAACAACTACAGTAGTAATGTTAAAGATCACTGATCACAGATCACCATAACAGATATAATAATAATAATGAAAAAATTTGAAATATTGCAATAATTACCAAAATGTGACACAGAGCCATAAAGTAAGCACATGCTGTTGGAAAAATGGCACTGACGGACTTGCCCAACAGAGGGTTCCCACAAACATGAAATTTTTAAAAAGCACAATGAAGTGAAACACAATAAAATGAGGTATGCCCGTATTAGGTTACTTTGATTTATATAATAGTTCTTCCATGCCAAGATTGATTAAAAATTCTTAACCATTTAAAAATCCTAAATCAAGTATTCTTGGCAAAGTTCTAAACACAGGGTGAAAGTGTCTGTAATTAATTCCTGACTTGAGTGCTCTGTACAACTAGTGCTGTGACCCGCCCACAGGATCTTACAGTCTTGAACTTCAGCTAAGCAAATAAGACTGCTTTTTAAATTTAATTTTTGTGTAAGTTACTGATTAAATTCTTCCTTTTCTGTGGTTAAACACCTCAGCTGGTTCACATTGAATTCAGAATTAGCCCTTTGCAACTGGGTTGTCACTGGCTCAGCAAGAGCCAGGAAAGACAGACCTGCGAAGACCAAGGAAGCATGTATTTGTTTGGGACCAGATCCTCTGACCTTTCCTTTTTCCTATTGTCTTATTTCTGGACTCTCAACATTAGCCCTCAGTTATTTTCATATTCAGAGTTGCCAAGGGCTAAACAGAAAATACTAAGGAATGAGAGGCATAAAAGGTTTTAGGAGATACAGATGCCTTCATCCTGTGTGTTTGTCACATTATTTAAAGGGTTCTGTTGTTTAAACTTTGAGTAGAGTTTCTTAGGTTCTGAAATTTGGAATCTAGGTCATCAGGGCAAGAAAAACTGCTAGCTGTTCTATTCTGGACTCCAGGTGACCTACAAACTGTTCTACTTTAAAGAGACCACTTAGAGCCATTCTGTATGCATCAAAAAGTAGAATTTGGCATAGGGAAAGGGGATTCCAGACCCCATTGGCAGAGACTCCATATGCAGGGGTACCATTTCAGGGATTTGGCATGCTGCACATTTAGCTGGACACTAGCTTACCATGGGGCTGGACTACGTAACTGCTTGTCTTCAGACAGATCTAGGGCTCAGTTCATTCCTCTCTCCATAGTGTTTACTTGCATCTAACTTGCACCTCACACCACAATGTGTTCTTCTCCATGTCTGAATAGTAGTTACGGTTGTCAGAGTTGGGAGATTCTTACATGATTCTGTGCTAACTCAAGCTAAGTAGGTTGCCATCCACTTTTCCAGCAGAAAAGGTACTTAAAGGATCCAGGATTGTAGTCATCCTGAGATGTATTCAGTTAACCTTGAAACTATACACATTTTTGGCATTGGAAACTAAACATCCCAAATGACATGAAATAAAATTATTTAAGCTTCTCAAAGTATTTCTGTGTAATCTTCCATTCTAACAAGGGTGTGTTACAGAAGATTCAACACATGTCTCTACTGATTAAGGAGTTAGGCCAGTGTAACAAGGAAACATTCTTTCAAATCCCACTTCCATCTAGAGACCTTCCTTATTCTGTGATTTAAGCTTTGAAACTAATGTTTACTTGTTTTCCCATTACAGAGCTTTTCTCTATTCACTGAGTTTGCTGAAGGGGAATTTTCTCAAAGTGAGGAAACTTTTTGTTAACCTATTTGGAGATGACTTAAATGTTTCTAAGTGTACATGTTGCTTGCCCAGACCATCTGTGTATTTATCTACAAAGGCTTACTATGTTAATCAGAAAAGAGTTGATTTGAAATGTAAAGAGAAATCAAATGTGGAAACAGATGTTAAGAAAGCGATTGATGCTTATCTTTCTAGCCTCTGCTAAATTTCAAAGCTGTGGTTGCTCTTGCTTACCATAGAACAGGGAGGAACTGTACCAATTCAGTAGGGCAGGACCCTCAAACATGATCTCACAGATTAGCTTTTAAGTCTCTTTCTAGAGTTTCTTTGTGAAGATACAAATATCCTTATTTCTTTCCTCTTCCTTATGCAAAAGGATACCTACTGTCCTGGACCTTATTCTCTTAACATTGTATCCTATAGAACTTTTTTTTTGTATTGGTTTATAGAGCACTACTTTTTTCTCTTTAAAACTGCACAGAATTCTGTTGTTTGAGTACACTATAATTTATATGACCCAGTCCCCTATTGATGACAGAGATGTACTACATAATGTGTATAAATGACAGGTAAATATATATGGTCAATTTTGAGGAGTGGGATTATTGGGTTTCATGATAAACACATTTATAATTTTGACAGATATTTTCAAAGTACATTATTAAGGAGAGATTGTACCTATATGTACTCTCATTATCACTGTTGCATCCTGGCTTCACAGACAATGTAGTATCAAAGCTGATATTTGCTGATCTCATAAGTGAAATACAGGATCTTGTTGAAGGATTAATTTGAATTTCTCTGAGAGAGATTGAGCTTTTTTTTTTTTTATTTCAGCATATTATGGGGGTACAGATGTTTAGGTTACGTATGTTGCCCTTGCTTCCCCCGCCCGAAAGTCCGAGCTTCAAGCGTGTCCATCCCCCAGATGGTACGCATCGCAATCTCTGTGTACGCATATACCATCCCCTTCTCCCCTTCCCCACCCCCCCCCGAGATCCAATAAATGTTATTCTTATATGTGCACTTAGTTGTTGATCAGTTAATACCAATTTGCTGGTGAGTACATGTGGTGCTTGTTTTTCCATTCTTGGGATACTTCACTTAGAATGTGTTCCAGCTCTTTCCCGGAGAATGCAAGAGGTGCTATATCACCATTGTTTCTTAAAGCCGAATGGTACTCCATGGTGTACATATACCACATTTTATTAATCTACTCGTGTATTGATGGACAGAGATTGAGCATTTTAAGAACAATTTGTATTTCTTTTATGAAGTCTTTGTCCATTTTTCTGTTGGCTTGTTGTATTCTAGGAGTTCTTTGTAATTTTTATGTAAAAATCTCTGTAACTGATGAGTTCCAAAAATTTTCCCTAGTTTGTCATTTGTCTTTTAACTTTTTCTGTGTGTATGCGCTGTCATACAGAAGTACTTTTTTTCTTCTTATATAGCTGAATTTTTTTTTTAATGCTCTATATTCTAAGTCATAGCGAAAAATGACTTCCCCATGCAAAGGAATGTGTTCGTTTGTTTTCTTTTTATACTACTATAGTTTCATTACTTTTATATTGTAAATCCATGTGTAGTTTATCCTGATATGAATTCCTCTTTACTTTTTTCCATTTTTTCCCCCATTGTCCCATTACTATTTTCTGAAGAGTCCATATTTTCCCCCACTGATTTGAGGTGCCACCTTTATCATAGACCAAATTCATATGCTTTTTATTTTACTTTTCTTCTGCTCTGTTGGTCTGTCAGTCTGCTTACATACCACCATCATAGTATCATAACTGTTGGCACTTTATAGTTTGTGTAAATAAAATTAGGGCCAGACAGCTCTTCACTGCATTTCTTTTGTCAAGCTTTTCATGACCTATTGATTAACTTTTCCACATGAGCTTGAGAATCCGTTTCGCTTTGCTCCAGGATAATAACAACAGTAGTAAGAGCAATAATATTTGTGTTTTTATACTAAAGAAGAAAAGTCTTGAAATCTTAGTCTTAGGCTATTTGTAGTCAGGTGCTTCCTCAGACAGACTGGCGATTTCCCAGGCGTACATCTTCTGTATGCCTTTGTGTATCTGCCGTTAGCTTTGTCAGCCTCAGGAGGAGGAAAGAGCTTATCATTCCATTTTTAGTTCTTATTACCAAGTAAGAATTTGGTAAATGAAAAAAGGAAACTAAAATTGGTAACTTTTGAATTATTTGGATAGCTTATGTTTAGCATTTACATTGCTAATTGTAATATGCTTTAACATAATAAATCACCACTTTTGGTCACTGTGTAGGGGAAATCAATGATGATGATGTACTATTTATATTTGGCTTTTCACATTACTCTTCCAATTTTCATTGCACTTCATAGACTCATTTAAATGGAGTTTCACATTTTTTGAACATTCTGCACTGTTGAGAGGCAAAGCTAAAGCCATAGTTATGAGGCTTAAAAGTGGAAGAATGTGATAAATTACCCCCAGGTAACAGAGATTCATTTTAAGGGCCTTTATGGCTGCTTTCAGTAGTAAATCCTGTTCCCAGAGTGAATACTACTTCACTGGAGAATCAGTCACTGGTCACTTTCAAATGCCTAAACTTTTTAGCTAGTATTAAAATTTTCTTGAGGTATAACTCTTTTATGATACAAATCAGGGTGTTGATATATTCAAAGAATGCCCATAAATTGCTGGAACTTACCATCAATTTTACACAGATTTAAGACAGGAGCCTCTCCTATTGTGCCAGAAAGTGAAATGGGACTCTTAAATTTGAGGATAGTGAAGAGGCTTAAATTTTGGTAGTTGCTCTGTGAAAGCTAGCTAATCTTCTCTGGTGTACTTCTCTTCAGTTGTGTGGTTGACTGTAGAAAACACATCACGGATATCAAGAGTATGTTAAGCATTTTGATTTGTAAGTAGAACTTTTAGACTCTGTCAGGATAATCTAGATAAAGAATTTTGGAGGTCTTCTCACTCTAAAAAGAAGGGAACTCTGAGATACCTGAGACTGCTTGCTCATGGAGGGTCGTGGCCGAGTGAGTGGCAATGGCCCTGACCCAATGCATTGCTCTTTTTTTTTTTTTTTTTTTTGAGACAGCGTCTCACTGTGTTGCCCGGACTAGAGTGCCGTGGCGTCAGTCTAGCTCACAGCAACCTCAAACTCCTGGGCTCAAGCGATCCTTCTGCCTCAGCCTCCCAAGTAGCTGGGACTACAGGCATGCACCACCATGCCCGGCTAATTTTTTCTATATATTTTCAGTTGTCCAATTAATTTCTTTCTATTTTTAGTAGAGACGGGGTCTCGCTCTTGCTCAGGCTGGTCTGGAACTCCTGAGCTCAAACAATCCGCCCGCCTCGGCCTCCCAGAGTGCTAGGATTACAGGCGTGAGCCACCACGCCCGGCCTGCATTGCTTTTAATTTACTAGCATGCCATATTCTGTTTTCTTTATAATTAGAATTTATTTATTATGAATAAATTATTTTGGCTTCTCTTTATCTTGACATGGATGCCAAATAAGATTACACCTTTGTACTATACTTTTGTACACTTTGTGCTACAAAATTGATCATTCTATTTGTGTAAAATATGTTTTAATGACTGAATTGGGAGTATGTCAATCAGCCAAACTAAAACTTTCTGTTGGGTCTTTGGCATTTTGTAATTCTAAGAATATGTAATTTTAGAAAGTAAGGTTTTCTCCACTAAAATACAAGCTCACAGAACAGTGATTTCAGTCTGTTTTTTTATTTGCTGGAATATCCTAAATGCATAAAAATAATGCCTAACACATGTTAGGTGCTCAAAATATTTATTGAATGGATGATGGTTAGAGTCAGACTTCCTGTGCAAATCCTAGCTCCTCCCCATTTATGACTTCATGACCCTTGGCAAGTTATACCATTCCTTCTGTGCCTATTTCCTTATCTTTAAAATGGAGATAATAATATTACCAATCTTACAGTACTCTTGTAAGTTGTGCAGTTCTTGGCCCAATATATTAATGGTTGCCATTGCTGTTATTGAATATTCAAGAGTTATCTGATGTACTGTTGGTAGTTTTTTTTTTTTTAATTCTGTAATTGGACTGTGGCAATAATCCCTAGCATTAGATATTTGGTCTTAAAAATAAAGGGTAGGCCGGGAGTGATGGTTCACACTTGTAATCCCAACACTTTGGGAAGCTGAGGTAGGAGGACCACTTGAGGCCAGGAATCCAAGACCAGCTTGAGCAACATAGCAAGACCTTTTTGCTACAAGAAATTTTTTAAAAAATTAGGTGGGTACGGTGGTATGCACCTATAGTCCTAAACACTTAGGAGGCTAAGGCAGGAGGATCTGTTGAGCCCAGTTCAAGGCTGCAGTGAGCTATGATTGCGCCACTGCACTCCAGCCTGGGTGACAGAGTGACTGTGTAAGTAAGTAAACAAACAAACAAACAAACCTTATTGGAGAGTACCTTAAGGATCTTCATGGTCTGATGCCTTAGGCTTAAATCACTACCTAAGTATGTGCTAGGAGGCCATCCCAGACCATCTCTGAGTAGCCTCAAATATAAGAAGGATTATATTAAACCAAAAGTTTTTCTCATTAAAGAATCTATTTGTTTGAGCTGTAGCCCATAGACATTTCAGAACAAATGTGTCCTCTTCCATGTAGTAATTCCTAAAACATTTGAAAACAAGTATCATGTCCTCTTGAGACAGCTCCAAACTAAACATCCCTGTTAACTCAAGACATTCTCTTCTTTGACAATGAAAGTTCCCATTTCTGACCTTCACAGAATAGAGTAGCATTCTTATCTCTTTTCTTGGATTCTGGACTTCTAACATAGCTAGAATAAGACGGGGGTGAGGAGTAGAGGGTGCGAGCTGTACAGCACGTTGTACAACTGTACAGCACACAGCTCATAACTATCGACTGAGTCCCCGAGTCCGTATGTGTGCTGTGTACCCACATTTCCCCATTTCATACCTACTCATTGATCTCACAGGTGCAAGAGTAGGATCTTCCTTTTATTTTGCTAACTGTTACCTTGCTTTTCTTGTTCTGGTCCGTTAAAAGTCCTTTTTGATCTACCTTACTCCTTTTCCCTCCCAGTTTCATGTGTCATGTCACGTGTCGATTAACAAGTTTGTTTACAGTGAAATTACCAACATTTATACATATGTAGGTTTTGTTTTTTAGGAAAAATATCATTTTTTATATTGTGTAGGTTTAATATGCCTCATTCTTTGATCACTTGCAGAGTATTCCCTAGTATAGACACATTCGAATGTATCTAACCATTATCTTTTTGATGTTTAGGTTGTTTCCAGTCTGTTGCTGTCAACAGCACTGCACAGTATCCTTTCAGTCATATTGTTGTGTCCTGTAGATATTTTCTTCTCATTCTAAAATTATTTGGTTATTTTTGCACATTTAGTCTTCAAAATGAACTTTAAATTATGCTTATAAATTCCAATCTCATTGGTATTTTATTGAACATATATTTTGAGAACTGACCTCTTAACAGTATTGAGTCTTCCCATCAAATACTGAAATTCTGCAGGAATTTAAGTGTAATTCACATTTTTATGTGGATTTAGGCATGCTTCTGTAATTTCACCCCAAATTACAGCAATTGGAGGAGTTAGGTAATGGGTTCCCCTCTCCTTTAATTTTATGAAATGGGGAACCTGATCATGAAGTCTGAAGTATGTGATCATTTTATTCTTCTTGGAATTATATCACTTCCTATGTTTGCCCTTACAGTGATTTAGTTGAGACCCCTTTTAAAGTTTTTACAGAAGGACAATTTGGATTGTTTTTTGAGGTTTTCACCATAGATACTGGACAGGTAATTACTAGTGTAAAGGCAACTAATGTGGTCATAATAGAAGCATGTTATTCACTTATTCCTCAGGATCATCTTCTTTTCACTAAGTTGTCTTCAGCATTGAAATGTTAATATTTAGACTTTTCAATAGGCATCAAGATTCTTGTTGCACTGTAGATTTGAAGGCTATGAAAGCATGATTTCAAACTTAAAAGATAGTCCTCTATTAATGGGATTATCAATTTTTTTTAGCTTTTTTAAATTAGAAAAGGTTTTCCTAGGCCTAAATCATTTTTCAAATGTTGCTCTTTCCATCACTAGAATCTTTATTCTGTGGAGTTTTTAAGTGACTTTTTTTTTGTTGTTTTCAGAGAAAGTTTCATTGTGCAAATCTGACTTCATGGCCTCGCTGGCTATATTCCTTATATGATGCCGTAAGTAACTTACATTAAACATTTTGTATCTGTAGTAAGCCATATAATTAAGGGTCAGAACTAGTGCCATTTGTTACATTTAGAGTAAAACGGGTGGGAGTTAACAGATATTGCTGGATAGACTCTGCCTCTTATTTCTGTAAGTTTTAGTTTTTCCACAGTTTCTAGTGGCTTATAACTTAAGCATAAGATACTATGCGACGCATATATGCGATACTATAAAACACGTTAGGGTTTATTAAGCATTTGAAAATTTTGGGGGCAAAGTAGCAGTTATATTTAAAAAATTAAAGAATCCTTAAATATGTTTTGGTTTTTCTTTAAAAAAGTATTACAGCTCTATGGACCTATAAAAAGGGGTAATAGTAGCTATAAGGATTCAGCAAACATTAGTCATTTCCCTTAGTGAATCACTTTGCCCATAAATCTGGAGTCCTGGGAAAACTAAACAAGTTTTGAGCACTTATGACATGCATGACACTAAGGGAAACTGCAGTTGATCTGTTCTTCAGTGGCTTGAGCTATTACAAAGATACGCTATACAAGAGTATTTTTTGCATATGGTTGTGAAAAAATTGAAAACAGTTTTATGTAGTAAACAGGTGCCAAGTAAGGTACATAGATAGTAAATGCTAGTGCAATTTATAGGTGTTATAGTCTCTGAACTGGGTCAGAAAAGGCTTCATAGCAAGCAGAAGAGAGGCCAGATAGTTCCAGGCAGGAGCATAGGACCGGATCCACAAGGCCCTTAGCAGTGTGCCCCTAGGGTAGACAGACTGTTGGTGAGAGAGGCCAGGAAAGCCAACGTAGTGCTGGGGAAAGGAGCTGGGACTTGATCATTTCTGCATGAGAAAATGGAGACATTTAAAACGGGACTCGGATGTGACCAAGATTTTACTGCATAGTGATAACTTAAATTGCTACCAATATATTAGTTTTATTTTTTAAAAAATGAGTTGAAAAGCTGACAGTAAATTTTAATAAGCTTGTGAAGTTTATTATGCCTCCTTTTATTTTAAAAAGGAAACCTTAATGGATAGAATCAAGAAACAGCTACGTGAATGGGATGAAAATCTAAAAGATGATTCTCTTCCTTCAAATCCAATAGGTATGAAAAGTTACTTTCTTTCCTGTGACAGAAATAGAAGTTTTTATTTTTCTTTTTACTGATTAATATTTTAATTAAATCTGAAAAGTATACACATTCCCTTTGCTTTGAACAGTTGAAAAAGTGAGTGGTTTTTAATTGTACCAAAATTCTTAGAGTCTGTGAACACTCCAATTTTCGGCAAGTTTTACCATGAAAAGTTCAAATTGCAATAAGTGGCTCTCATCCAAAAACATTTCTTGAGTGCAGAGACTCTCTTTTCCCTGCTCTTTAAAAGAAGGGACCCTAGTTCCAGGACTTTACCGTATTTATATATAATCTCTATATCTGTTTACAAGGTATAATTGTTTTTCTAGTATCTTGGCAAATAAGTAACTTCTATGGATTCAAGTTAATATTTCACATTAAAAAAGACATTTACAAAAAAACTCATGTATGGGAAAAGAAGTTACATTTAGGACTTCTTAAGAGTATATACTTGATAGCTGGTATATTTTAGTATGTTTATAATTGCATAAAATATGTGTTTAGGGAACCCTGTAGAGAAGGGTTTATTTCAAAAGGACATTATCTGATTCATAAGTTATCTGATGATCTGATTCATGAGTCTAAAACTTGAAAACCCCACCATGTCTTTAAGATTTTTCTTACAGAGTAGCTGCTTGTCTTCCTATTGATGATGTATTAAGAATTCAGCTCCTTAAAATTGGTAGTGCTATCCAACGACTTCGCTGTGAATTAGACATTATGAATAAAGTGAGTAAAGTGACGACGTTTGTGGTGCTTGTGTTTAGGCAGGCTAGAGAACTAGGATGGGCTGTTGGGACCGAGAGAGCTGTCTGTAGAGTCCAGTAATGTAGTTGTGCAATTAGGAAAAATTGTTTAACCTGCCATGCTTTACATTTAAAAATTTTAAAGTATAATTTAAACATTTTAATTGGGTCCATGCAGACAGAAACTCAGACTGGTCTGCATTTTTCAAATATGAATACCTTTGTGAAACTTTGTGAAAATATGTGATTTCTACATGGAACATCTGTGGTTATATTTCTTTATCCCAGAAGATCATTTACTTTTATAAGTGAATATGTGGCAGATCTCAGATTCAGTGTGTTTCTTGTTCCATCTTTAAAACTAAGTTTTTGAATGGCTGGAAGGAAAATATATTTAGAAGTTTCTTGATGAGCTATATAATTACATAATAAAACAAGTACCTATTTTTCCCACTGATAATTTTCTCTTAAATTTTGTAGTGTACTTCCCTTTGCTGTAAACAATGTCAAGAAACAGAAATAACAACCAAAAATGAAATATTCAGGTAAGATCTTATATTTTTAGTATACCCCTGAATACATTTCGAACCACCTTATCAGAATTATTAATATAATCAAGACTGTATTTCCATTTTCCATATATTTCCCTCCAATACCTAAAAATTATAAATACTTAGCAAATGAAATATGAGGAATTAACTCAGATTTGGTTAAGACCATCTTTTACATTGGGTACTCATAGCAGCATGGATATGTCAGGGATTATTTATAGGTAATGTGCATGGTATAATAAAACAACTGAGCAATCCTTGTTGAAAATCCATATATTAGAGTATCTTAGAAATTTATAGCCATGTACATATGATTATCGTAGTGATTAAGTACTTAACACGGATGCCTCAGGCATTGTAATTCAATCACTGGTTTTGCCATAAAAGACCAAAATAGGATATGCTTCTGAACACATACTGATGCTGTGATGTAACAGTGTTTGAAAATGATTTTATGATGAAGTCATTAGAATTATAAATCAAAAAAGTAAAAAAACTGCTATCTGCAAAATAATCAACTGCACAAGGATGACCATACAAGACCTTTTTATTGTACTAACATTCCCAGAGACTCTTGTAGATGAACTTGAGCTCTGTATGTTTTACAATGTATGTCTTGAGAAGAGTTTTAAAAACTAGTACTAACTCCCTTTGGGTCATCACAGAAAATATACTGACTGAAACGGGACTGTGTGCCAATCCTCTGTTTTCATGCTAAGATTCTGGTATTACCCAAAACTAAAAGATTAAAACCTGTAGCTCATGCCTCATTTCTTAGTGAACTTTAAAAAATCTGTCCATTTAGAATTAGACCTTTTTGTTCATTTTGACTTATCTTCCTGTTGATTCTTTGTTGTAGTTTATCCTTATGTGGGCCAATGGCAGCGTATGTGAATCCTCATGGATATGTGCATGAGACGCTTACCGTGTATAAGGCTTGCAACTTGAATCTGATAGGCCGGCCTTCTACAGAGCACAGCTGGTTTCCTGGGTAATATGATGGTGGTGGTTGCTTTTTTTTGTTTTGTTTTGTTTTACTTCAATTGGGCAGAAAAACCCAGAGTCCTAAGCAGAGTTGCTAGAACTATAATAAAAAAATACACAATGAAATGAATAATTATATTTAAATGCTCTTCAGTCCATAAATAACTAGAAACATCTATTACACTTTTATTGACGGTGAAGTTAGGGCGAAAGCAGGTTGGTAACTGCAGTTGTCCTGAAATTACTATATAGTTAATCTGACATTATTTCATTTTTCTGTCACGTCATTGTGAAAACCAACTGTCTTATGGCCCAGTAAAATTATTTCTATCTGGACCTTATTCTGTAATAATGTATAAAACCAGAGAATGCTTCTTAAGCAGTGATAGACTAAGAAGATGCAGAAACCATTGAATCATGCTTTTCTTCCAGTTTTTGCATTTTTTTGTTTTTTGTTTTTTTAGCCCATTGATTCTCAAAGTATGATCCTGGGCCTACCAGCATCACTTGGGAACTTATTAGATTCCCTCAGCTGTATATCTTCAAGAGCCTTATTACTCAATTTTTGTTCCAAATTCTGGGTCAGCCTTTTATTTTGAAGAATGACTATTCTTGCAGTTGGATTAACTAGGACTGTGTCACTTGGATTGTTGCAATTACATGGTGATGTTTCTGAATAGCAATTTTTAAATCTTATATGACATGCCCTTATCCCCGTCCCACCTAGTTGAACTCAGACAAAAGTGCACATTTCTACAGATGGTGGTTTTCTAACTTGACTGCAATGCAAAACAAAGGAAAAGGCAGTGCAAGTTAGAATGTGATCTTGGCAACCAGAAGTTTGTATAAAGAAATCCATATTAATAAGATCCCTCTTTTTTTTTCCTCTGTAGAGAAAAAATTTAAACAGATTAAGAGCAGAGTCAAGTTACATATATTCATATATATAAAAACCAAGTATATGTAAAAATATATATAAAGATTGATATATTACCATATGAATTGTCCACATTACAAAATGCTTTTATGAGGTTTGTTTCAGGGAACTTTATGGATCAAATCTCAGCTCAGAACATTCTGTTTGTCTTAATCCTTAAAATTTGATTGTAAGGTCTATCTTCATAGCAGTTTTGTATGATAGGCTTGGGGTACAGAAATGTTTTCTTAGCTGATATCTTTCTTTAATTTTGTAGGTATGCCTGGACTATTGCCCAATGTAGGATCTGTGCAAGCCACATTGGATGGAAATTTACAGCCACCAAAAAAGACATGTCGCCTCAAAAATTTTGGGGTTTAACTCGATCTGCTCTATTGCCCACAATCCCAGACACTGAAGATGAATTAAGTCCAGACAAAGTAATACTTTGCTTGTAAACAAATACGGTAGGGATAGAGTTATCTAACAATTTGGTATTCTAAAATCATAGCCTCTGATACATACCTAAGTAACTACAACATGGAAGGTTAAAGTTTCTTAGTCAAACTGTATATGAAGATTTAAGTTAAAGTATACTTTGGAGAGGATGACAAGCAGTCTAGAGTACACATTTGGTTTCAGGAATATCTACTTTAGTAGCTTGGTGCCATTATCCTGTGGAATCTGATATGTCTGGTAGTATGTCATTTATAGGACATGAAGATACCTTTGATGAGATTGTTACCTGCACAAAGCATTTTAAATTCCTACAATGTGAAACCGTTTGATCATGATGTATGAGACGTCATATCTGCACCAGTGCTCCAAATGACAAAAGCTAGGGTGCCAAGCACAAGTACATGTTCCTTCTTGCAAGCGGCCAGGCAATGTGTGTTATTTTTAAAGGGCTTTTTGTTCCTTTCAATTTTCTTTAGCTTCTCTGAGATACTGATTTGTAAATCTTGAAAATATTAAAACATACAGTTTGAGCCCCAAAATGAAGTTTTCATGTCCTTTGTGTGTTAGTGAAAAACAGTATTTTGAAAACAATATTTTGTATTTTTGCTCAGTACTTGTTTGAACTAACCCTGATTATTGTGTTCCATACAAAAGCTAAAAACTAAGTTTAAACTACTATGAGGCAGAGATGCCAAAACGTGTCATCCATCTCCCGGCCTACCCAACCCCAAAGGACAGAAGTGGTACTGTAATTTTATTCAATGTAAATTGAAGAAAATCTCTAAGTAAACTTTAAAAGCAAAACTGAAATATACCTAAAACATATTTTTTATTTAAATAATGTAAAATATCTACTCATAAGCAAGTAACTTAGGTGTAAGAAATAATTTTTAAGATAAAGTTCTAGATAGACTGTTTTGCTACCTACCTCTTTACTTATATATTCAAGGGTTTAGAGGATCTTTTCACATTTGTGTAATTAACTTTGGTTTTATTGATACTCCTTTGCCGTTTTATGTAATTTATAGCAGGAAGAGTTAATCGACTATAAACAGACTAATTTCTTCATGTTTTTACCAACTTTGAAATTAATCAAATTAGAGTAAATGAAAAGCAACTCAAGAATGCTGCTGTTGAGGATATGCCCAAGATTGTCATTTTGTTTTTTAAGCTCCACTTTATTAATAACTTTGGATTTATATGCACTCACTAGGTGTTTTTAAGTATGCTGCACTAAAACTTACTCTAATGGATTCTAGAGAGTTCTTTTCAGTAGCACAGTACTTCTCGGTAGATTGAAATCAAAACACAGGGAACATTGCTTTTGCCCCATGAAAGGGTACAGGGTATAATCTCAGAATGTTCTAATACTTGCAAATAAAATTTTCTGGTTATGTAATAACATGCACATAATACTACTAGATACTGTTGGAAAGGGTTTTACACATGACAAAAACCAGACCTCTGAAATAATTGAATCTATATACTTTCTATATAAAAAGAATAGGAATTGTATGATATTGGATCCAAATATGTACTTTAGTAGTACTTAACTATTTCAATGTATTATTTTCTAATGCATTTACTGACCTGTGTGCAGTTGTTTCTGAAGCTCCCATTCTTGCACCATAGTCCCTGTTATACTGTTTGTCACACTTCTTTAGTTGGATTTTAATAGAAATAATATGCTTTCCAAAATCATTTTATCAAGGTCCAAAATTACTACGTGCCCACAGAGTACAAAGATGCTACGACTGGCTACACAGAAAGGAAAATCTATTATAAAATCTCAGTATAGCAGCTGAAATAGATAATACTTTATGCTATATATCTGTTTACATAATGAAAGCACTTAGGGCTCAAATCTTTGAAGAGACAGGAGTATTCATATATGCACCTGATATAAGAGGGCTATCTGGAAGATATCCAGCCATTGTTAGTATAATAAGAATGATTACATGGCTGGATACTTTCCAGACAGCCCTCCTATATCAAATGCAATATATGAACACTTGCAGAAGAGTAACAGTCAAGTTAATTCCATAACTTAACTTTCCCAGGCTTTGCATACATAAAGAAATTATGACAGAGAAAAATAACATACTAAAACATAGCTTACTAGAACAAATCCTGTATGTATTAATGTCAGCCACCCATGGCACATTTAGTATTTGTATTTTATATAGGATATTTTATTCAAATTTGTCAACGATCTTTTAGGCACAAGTTTATTTTAGAATTCAGATAAGAAGTGACACTTATAGACAGTCATCATATAGAGTAACCAGTTATTTCACTTGCAAATAAACATCTATTCTTTAAGACAATTACCTTTTTAAGATCAGTTTTAGTACTGCTCTATGCAAAAATAAAAAGATAGAAGCCAGCTATACCTTTCTCAGTTGGAACTATTCCAAAAAGCATTATAAGGTTCAATGATACTAATGAGATCAAGAGGAGGTAGACTTCAGTTTAGTGCCCGAAATATATTTCATAAAGTAAAACCTTTATTCAACTGAAGAGGTCCTCTAAGCTGGTTTTTATTCCACTAGTTTCCTAAATCTAAGAGGGAGGGTAAGAAAAACAGTATTACCAAAAATGTTCCAGTTTTTAATAGCCATCAATTTTAGTTCTTCTTTATGTAACTGAGAAGTTCATCTTTTTCCATCTGGTAACCACTTTTTTTCCACTGTTCTCGCAACTGTTGTAATAGAGCCCCAATTTCTTTTCCTGAAGAAATGCCCACTTTTCTGATGTCATGGCCACTTACAGGAAAGGGAGGAACAGACCACTGCTCCATTTCCTTTAGGAGACAGTGCTCTCCTTGGTACTTCAGTAGTTCACACACACGGGTAGATGCATCAGATTCCCTAGACTAAGTGCCAAAATCAAATATTTAGTTTCATCATGCAGAACAATCACTTGTGATCTTATCCTAAAATTTAAATACTAAATGCTCAATATGAAATTTTTCATTTAAATGAAGTAAAACCCACAAAATTGTAGGTCTTCGTTTTAATAAATTAGTTCTATAATTAGTGAAAATAATTTACATTCTGCCCAAGCCTAATATATACTTACATCTATAATGAAGTCTTGATAGGGTTTCAGTGGTTCTGAACTATCTGTTGCTTTAATCAAATCTTTCCTATTTTTGACTATAAACAAGCCAAGGTTTTTCTCTTCTTTTGAAATCTTCAACCTCAAATCCAATTTTGTGACATCATCCTGTACTTTGAATAATGAGGCCAAAACAGTCATTGGCTTTGGTGAGAAACCTTCAACATTTTTACAGACTTTGTTAAATTCTTCTAAACTTGCATTAGCAGGTAAACCTGTAGGGACAAAAGCATTTTTCACCTGCTTTTAGTGGGGAAAAAAAAACTCATATCCTAAACCAACCATTGTTATAGTATACTGAAATGCCCTGTCACTAGTACATATTATAGGGCCAATCTGATGCTTCATCTTACAGGTGAAGCACTGACACAGGTGAAGAACTGACACGTTACTGCTATTCTTTCCCATGTCGCTCTCAAAACCTAGGGGTAGCCCCTAAAATGTTGTTTCTCCATCAACAAGCTACCTGAGGAGGTCCAGAGGCAGTGGTGACGGTGGTGGCAGATTCACATGGGCTACTTTTTCCAATCAAAAACTGCTTCTCACTGATAGACTACCATATAACACTTACCTCCTTCAATAATTTTATGTCTTTATTTGAAATACACCCAAGTTTCCTGACGTGTGATAAACCATATAATCCCACTGGTCTTTGTGAATATGAATAACATTTAGTGAACAATTTCTATGTTTAAGCCACTCTTCTACAAGTGTTTTATCTGTATTAACTCACTGAATCCTCTTAGCCCTTCTATTAGATAGATGCTATTATTTTCAAACTTCCTTTTTAAAAGGTCAGAAACTACGTCACAAAGCTGGTAAGTGCCTCATTCAAACCCAGATCTGTCTGACTCCAGAAACTATTCTGTGCAACTGCAGTATGCCATCTTTGAGCTATTCCCTACTCGTGACAAAACTGTTTTACCCCATACCCCAAAGCTTATCTTATTTTAAAATATTCCATTCTTCCATTAAGAATTCTTCTCTAAACATTTTTTATGAAACTTTAAACTAGATGTTTCATTGCCAAAAATTCAAACACTTTATAACTTGTTCTTACCTATATAAGGAGCTACATCAAGATCATAGATAAGGTGAATCAAATGATTTACATGGTTACCAATGAGAATTTTTTTCAGTTCCACCCAAATCCTCTCTCCTGATATTCCAGCCAGGCCTTTTGCATTTTCTGCAATTGCTTCCAAGGTATCAGGATCATGATCACCAGGTTTGTCTACAATTTTCCCATAAAACCTGTAAGACAAAATCTTCATGGCGTATTACCTCTATGTTGGCATATCACAAGAAATATCTTTTTTTATTTTTACTCGTACTATCCCATACATCTATTTAATGAAAACCAACATGGAACTAGTTAGGTCTAGCAGGAAAGTTAAAAGACACCTGGCCAATTTTCTACCTCCTTTTGTTTCCAGATGAGAAAACCAAAGATCTCTTGCTAACCTTAAGGCAAATAAGATATGTTGCCTTAAGGTTAGCAAGAAATAGAACCCCAAGGTCTCAATTTCACTTCAAAATGACTGGCTGAGATGCTCAGAATGGCCATCAAATGCAGTTCCTGAATTGGTGCTTAAAGTGGATGGAAAAAAAGAGCATCCTCATAAAGGCACAAGACTGGAACGCCGGAGTGGAGCTGTCTGGATCCCTCAAAGTTTGCCTGTTTGTACACATTAAGACTTTCAAAGACTCTCAAATATGACATACCTAATTGCAGAACCTGGAGTATATTTCATGGAATCCCAGAACTGGAAGCCCCAGAGTATACCCATTCTACCACTCATACCCTTAAAATTCAATTCATTAGTCATTTAAATTAAATGCTAAATACAGTTAAGTTTTGATGTACATACTATTATTTATGTATAGACTGTTTGCATATACTCAAGTTTAGGGAAATAGCACTTACTAACAAAATGTATGATATGTTGTGTACACAATATTCTGAGGATGATCTCAACCAGCAAAAAATGAATATTACTAGACAATCTAGCCAGTTAAGATAGTTTTTTAAAAAGGTTACAGTAAGGAGTTTAAAAATCACTGCTACCCACAAAACCATCCATGCATTTCATACTTACCAAGTTTATCCAAGTTGCTAAGCATGTCTTTATACTTTGATTGTTTTACTGGTCATATAACAGGTATTTATTTCACCAGTATCATTTTCTTGTGAGGTATCAGAGATTTCCATGACCACCTTAGACTTTAAGCCGTATAAAGGCAGCGACTTGCATTCATTACATGTTCAAAGCACCTACACAGTACTTGGCCTGTGCTAAGCACTCAAGCATCTGTGTAATGAATTGATCAATGTAGAAAATATCATTCAATAAGAGAAAACGAGACATTTTAAAAAATGATTTAAAGCAGAAAAGATCATACAGAATGGAATAAGCATGTGTATGTTCTGGGGATGAAAATACAATATGAACTATCTAACAAGTCATAGGCTGATAAAGCTCTACTGGAGACAGACATTTGGCATGTCACCATTTTGCACACGGACCTGCTGTTTCACATGACCAGTATTGTGTTCTGGTGATGATATTAAAAACTGTATGACTTTTTTGTTTTTAAAATATTTTAAAATTCTTACCTGAAATATCTTAAAATCCTTAGATAATCTTCTTGTATTCTCTGTTTAGCATGTCCAACAAATCTAACTTTCTTATTTTTTAAATCTTCATAACCATTAAAATAGTCAAATAAGGTACCATCAAAACCTATTCATTAGAAAAAAGAGGAGAAAAATCACTATTGGCAAATAAGAACTTGAAAACACAAAATCAGCTAAAAACTATCACAAACAGTAAAAATTCAGCAAGGTGTGAAGAGTTATAAAATTAAAATATAAATATTAATATAATTCATATATATCAACTATCAAATGGAAGACATAATAGAATGAAAAGCTACATGGTAACTAAAAAGATAATACATCCAGGAATAAACTAAACGAGTAACGTGCAAGACCTGTATGAAGTGGGGTGGGGACAGCAAGACACCAGACAAGCCGATTTTCAAGTTAATGTGGGAAAATGAACAATAGCGAAAATAATCTAGAAAAAATTAATAACGGTGGTGACAGAAGAAACAACAGGATGGTATTTTATAATCCTGGAATGGGAAAAACCTTTCAAACTCTAATTATCAAGAAAACAAAACACACACACCAGAGTCTTCAAAGAAATGATTAATTGAACTACAAAAAAAAAAAAATCAAACATGCCTGAATAGCAGAAACCGCCATCACATGGAGTCATAAGACAAGTGACATTCTGAGAAAAAGAGATGTATCATAAAGACAAATGGCTAATTTTCGTAATATAGAAAAGCTCTTAAAAATAAAAAACTATATAAATAGAAAAATGGGCTAAAACGTATAAAGAACATACAGAAGTCTCTTTAAAAAATGAAGATTTTTGGCTAGACACAGTGGCTCATGGCTGTAAGTGCCCATAATCCCAGCTACTTGGGAGCCTGAGGCAGGATGATCACTTGAGCCCGGGAGTTTGAGGTTGCAGTGAGCTATGATGACACCACTGCATTCCAGCCTGGGCAACAGAGCAAGACCCTGTCTCAAAAAAAAAAAAAACAATTCTCAATCTTAATCTTTTGAGATAGCATTTTTCAGATTTCTATCAGATTAGCAAAGATCCAAATGTTTGATAACATCGTTAGCAAGGTTGTGGTGAAATGGACAGTCTGTTCCGATTAGGAGACTTCCTTTCATATCCTTTTAAACTTGGTGAATTTTGGACCCTGTAAACTTACTAGCCATTCACGAAATGATATAAACAAAAAATTTCCCCCATATAATACGTTCTTCTCATATGCTCAACTAAAAGAAAAAAACTGACCAATTAACTCATTTTATATATAGGTACATGAAACCTCATGTTAGTATAGCAACCAATTCATTCTGGTTTACCTGGGACTTTCCTAGTTTTAAAATTGAAAATCACTCATCCCAGGAAATTTTTCAATCCCAGGCAAATTCACACAGTGGGTCACTCTAGGGACTTAAAATTTAGAGCAAAAATACAAATACTATTCAACCATCCAAATGGGGAGGTCACTGATCCTATGATATACTTCACTCTGTGGCATCACAGAAAGGCACTGCCACTACTTATAAAAAAATACCTCTTATCAATTTAGTTTTGCTTGAACTTGAATGCTTGCTAATTAGCCCAGAAGCAACAAATACTGGTAAGCTCAGACTTAACATTTAACTATTCCCAAGCTGTTATGGTTTTGTACAAACAGTGACTGTTAAAAGGGAACCATCTTGATATGGCAAACATGATAGGCTCTAGATTCAAAAAGACATAACGAAATGAAGAAAAAGAAAATAAGTAAATAAACAAAAATATGATCACAAAGTAGCAAATAATATAGGGTATGTTTAGGTCTTAACATTATTTCTCCTAATGAATAAACTCTTGACTCTCTGTGGAGAGCTTAATGGAAAGATCAAAATTTGGAGAGAAATAAAATTATAGGAATATGACAGAAGCAAAAATAAGGCTTTTGGAAGCAAAGTAGCCAAGCATAAATGTCAGAATTATGAATACTTGATCCAGTAAGGGTTGAGAAAAGCCAGGACAAGAAACTGGGCAAGGATTCATAGGCACCATATCAGTGTGTATTTTGTTTTGCTCTGAATATCATTCTTTTAAAATACAGTGGATAAAAATATGAAAATAAAGTTGAGTTGCAGGGAATAATGTAGTGGTTAACATGACTTCTGGATCCAGACTGCTCGAGTTGGAATTCTAATTCTACACTTATGACCTGTGCAACTTTGGACAAATTGCCATGGGTTAAATAGCAGTATCTGCTTCATAGGGTTGTCAGGAAGTTTAAATTTATGTAATGTACTTAGAACAGTGCCTGGCATATTGTAAGGGCTCAGCAAATGTTAGAAAATAGTAGTACCAGTAAGAATAGCTTTTACTTTATAAAATAATTATCTTGAAAAAGAATATTAGTTTCTCTCTTTAACTATGCTTACTAGAAGCCAGTTAGACAGGCTCTATATATTGCACTAGTTGGAGCAGTTGACTCTAAGTATTAATAATATAAGAAGAAATAAATACCTGGAGATTGACTACATAATTGAGAAAAAAAAATGGACCAGTTGGGCTCCCTATGGTGATAAATTGCTTAGGCTTTGGAAACAGGCTGAAATCTTGGCACTCTGTGACTTCAACTAAGTGATTAGCATATGTGAGTCTCAGTTTCCTCATCTGTCAAATTACTTACTTTATGAAGTTTTTCTGAGAGTTAAATGAGATCAAGTATATTAGGTGCCCAATGATACACCTAGAACCAATAGGTACCCTAGAGGTGACGTTTGTCATTAATGTAATCAGCAAGAGGTCCCACTTTGGCTTACAAACTTCCTCATCCCACGAAACAAATCCTATTACCTGATCATTTCACCACTATTGTTGCTACAGACTGTTAATAGATTATGGCTAGTGGATGCTTCGTCACCTCTTTTCTAACCCAGTCTTAAACATAAAGGGCTTATCTAAAATTAAAAGTACAAAATATGGTGCATCAATAATGTACCAAAACAGTAACCTAATTCTTATGTACTTTCATATGATTTCTATCGCTTTCATTAATGAAAAAGTTATAATGTAGTGACAAGTTTCATCTGACATGCCGGCTCTGACTATTGATGATTCCTAAAATGGTGCTAAAAAGGAATTTGAAATTGTGTGTAGGCTCACCAATACAAAAGATGCTTAAGTCACTCACCAGGGTGTGCCAGGGCACCAGAAGAAAGAGTGGAAATGGATGCAAGAAAGGTAGCGCAGAAGAAGAATGATACGGGGGCGGGCGGTGGTAAGTGCACGAACATGCACGCATATGTGAATGCACAGTTTTCTTCCTGAAATGTTAATGTCGTTTAGATGTAGTTTTAAGAAATTAACCCTGAATGTGTACATGTGTCAGGCACTGTTCTAAGTATTTAGAATTATTAACTTCCTTTATCCTCACAACAGCCCTACGAAAGAAGCTAATATTAACACCTTCCTTTTATGGCTAATGAGTGATGGAGTCAGAATTGGAACCCAGGGATTTGGGCTCCAGAGTCAATTCTTTTTAATCAATATGCCACACTGTCTCTTAGAAGAAACTAATGTAACTTCTCAAGTTGGCAAACATTTCCAGAATCAGGTTTCACTTAAAAAGAAGGCATTCTGACTAGACTGAATTAAAACAATTAGTCATATTTTTGTCTCCATACGTTACCTAAAAACATTGAATTTATAGTGAGATCTCTGCGTTCAGCATCTTTCTGCCAGTCAGTTGTGAATTCTACCTCAGCATGTCTTCCATTAGTGAGGACATCAATCCGTAGTGTTGTAATTTCAAAATTTTCTTCATGAAGCTACAACAGATTTTTAAAAAAGCATTAGTTTTTAATATTACTGGATAGATTGAAAATACGTTTGTCTTCATTAAGGCATAGTGCTATAAGCCCTGACAATTAGTTATGTGTTTTTAAAGTCAACTACTATATATAAACATTGAAACAGAATGACACCCACAATATTCAAAGATAGATGCAAAGAATGACATTTTTTTTTAATACCCATCGTGATTAAAAAGTAATGAGTCTGACATATAAACATGTCAACTCTGCTAAGTGATGTGGTAGGTAGAAAGGAGGAACCCTCACAACTGTATTCTCATTCTGCAATTTCAGATCAGGCTATTCTCTGAAATATTTTTTAACAGCTCCAGTTTGCAAAGAGCTAAATATCAATTCATGGGATATATATATACCACTGAGCAAAAGATTGATAAAGCAAAAAGTCAGTTAGCAGATCCTCAATTCCTTTACTGGTCATCACCAATGAAGTTAAAGTGTTACAGTGTCCACGGCAACCTTGGTTCGTATCCAAGTAACATCACCAAAAGAAAAGAAAAAAAATACAAGTATTACATATATTTTGGGAAGAGATATTACCTCCCTCTGAGAAAGTTGAGTAGTTTCCTGATAGAGTGACATCTGAGCTAAGCCTTGAAAAATAAATAGGGATCTGTACATGGAAATGTAGTGAGAACATTTCAAATTTTAAAAAGATGACCAAAAGCGTGGAGAAAGAGGAAAATATGTAAAAGACAAAGTGTACCTGACAAATAGCATATTAGCATTTAGGGGTAGAGAGCAAAGGGTTTTACAAGCCAAGCAGGAGTTTGGAATCCCTTCCTTAGGAGGTCAAAGCCACTAATGAGCACTAGAAGTCTGCTCTAGGATTTCTCTCAATTTAATACATATTGTTAGGTCGGGCGCGGTGGCTCATGTCTGTAATCCTAGCTCTCTGGGAGGCCGAGGCGGGCGGATTGTTTGAGCTCAGGAGTTCAAGACCAGCCTGAGCAAGAGTGAGATCCCGTCTCTACTAAAAATAGAAAGAAATTAAT
>CAUYSK010088775.1:0-116219 GCA_963575035.1 Avahi laniger | reverse complement strand
CACAATTCACAATTGCAAAGATGCAGAAACAACCCAAGTGCCCATCAATACACGAACAGATTAATAAAATGTGGTATATGTATACCATGGAATACTACTCAACTACAAAAAACAATGGTGAACTAGCACCTCTTATATTATGCTGAATAGAGCTTGAGCCCATCGTTGTAAGTGAGGTATCACAAGAATGGAAAAACAAGCACCACATGTACTCACCATCAAATTGGTACTAACTAATCAATACTAAGTTGCTCACATGGAAGTAATATTCACTGGGTGCCATTCAGGTGGGAGGCAGATGGTAGGGGTGGGTAAACTCACAGCTGATGGATGTGGAACACACTGTGTGGGGGAAAAGCACGCTCGTAGCCCTGCCTTGGTCACTGAAAAGGCATTATACATAACCAAAATGTTTGTAACCCCATAATATTTTGAAATATAAAAATTAAAAATATAAAAAGTAAATAAAATAATTATGTGCAAGAAAAAACATTTGTATCATCTAACAGTTTCATAATGTCATGATAGTTTCATGTGAAGATGGATACAGATGATCACTGTGAAGGTAAACTAAGATACTTCATGTAAATATTAATCACATTTACAAAGACTCCTCTAAACCTAGAATAGAAACTCTGAACTCCTGGGTTCTGGAGTTTTGTTTTTGTCTCTGGAATTTTCCTTCTTAAAAGGCAGTATGGCAGTTAGGAGAATGTTATAAGTTTATTACATCCAGTCTTTTTTTCTTTCTTTTCTGTTGTACAAAAGTGTCCTGTAATTCCAGAAGCAGCTCAGGTTTTATACCAACATTTTTTTTTTATGAAAGAGAACTATATTTTGGATCTTCATGTGAAAGTTTTAAGCATAAGGAATTTAGTCTTTTCTCCTAAATATATTTGCTTCATTAGGTTTCAGAAGCAACTTCCCTAATGAAGAAAGAAAAGAGAAAGACTTGAAAACCTCCAGAGTTCTTGAGAAAGGCTTTCTTTGCATAAAATCGTTCATCAATTTCAACAGTAACAGAAAGTAATGGAAACGTGATCTGAATCGGTAGCTGAAAATTGAGTAGTAACATAAAATTCCATTGAAGTTGCTCATCAGATATGGGGCACAGCTTGGCCCTTGTATTATATATATGTAAATGGTGTGGATATTTTTGCCAAAATTAAAGCATTTCTTCCCAAAGGAATAGTGGTGATATAATGCGAGTCATATGTTAAAGTACTTAACCTTCAGTGGACAGAGGATTTGTGGCATGAATTTTTATAATGATTTAAAGTAACACCTGGTATATTCACAAATATGCAAAACTTTATTTAGAACTGAATGGGAAGCATTTCAGTCTGAAAGTTTATTCTTATTAAAAGTGTTTTTCAGGGAATAAGATGACTCTAAAGCTGGAAGTCTCTGGCATAGAGTGATTTTGTTTTAAGTGTTCCCAACTGTGCACTGTCCACCCTTGATGTTAATAAATTTTGTTTCCCAACTAATTAATTTTGTGCATATACCATTTACTCTTAGCTTATATACCTGCACTATATTTGTAACTTTTTACAACCATTGATCCAGAAGTTCTGTGCCTATTGAACTCTAAAAAGAGAAAATAGCTTAGAAATTAAGTCTAGAATTTTCTTTTAATTGAAAAACAAGAGACTAAGAAACAACCAGTGGTCTCAAGAAATAAAACCCTATAAAATTCTTAAAGTATTTCTTCTATAAACATTTGAAAATTATTTAATCTTTTTGTCTTTTTAGTTATTGGATTGATATTTAGTAACTATGGAGTTATTATTCCAAGGAATATTTTTTGATTTTATAAGAGAAAAGATATTTCTTAATGGTTTTGACGGAGCTTTGCTATTCTCATTACTCTCAAAAGAGAGGGGAGATGAGGGGAAAGGGAGTAAGCAAGAAAAAAATGGTGCTACATAGTGTCTTAGAGATAAGAAATAGATATCATACCATAAAGTCTTCACACAAAAATTATACACAGGCTAATCTATAAAATCAGATGGAAACCAAAATGGTAGGCATATTCTGTGTACTACACTCCAAAATAGTTGTTTTCAAACTGCCTTATAAAAACATTTTAAATACATTATTTCTTAGCACTTTCCTGGTCTTCTTTTTACAGTAATTACATGGCTATATTTTTCCAATATGACATATTTAAAATATATATCATTAAAATTCTGATTAATTTTAAACTTGGAAAATAAAGTAAACTATTTCTCATTATTGATATATCTTTAAAATAGAAGAAAAATATATCTACATTTCAGTCAATGATAAAATATATAGGGGTTTGTGCATGTGTGCATATATGTGTGGGTATATATAAATATAAATGTATGTATATAAGGATGGATACCTTTCTAAATTTATTTATAATATGAAAAAAAGTATTTTTATGGCTTCTTGTCAACTGTAGTGAATTCAATTGTTCAAAACTCTTTTCCCTTTTTAAACACCAACAGATCAGTACCTTCCTTTTTCCACATTTAAAGAAACAGGTAAAAATCAACTTAAATTTCTATCTCTAAATAAATAATAAATTGATTTCTTATTAAAGTTGACATCTGTTTAAGATAAATTAATCCCAGAAGGCTGAAAGAACCAAATAAAAGAGCAAAGATTTGTAAGTATGGTAAGAAATCTCTTCCCTAACTAATTTTTCTACATTTTTGAATTGACTTCTTAAAGTACTTATTAGAATGTGTGTCCCATACCTAAAGCCACCACGGTTATCAGCAGTCGCTCTAACCTACTGCTGTGACCCAGTGTCAAACAATGTTTTTGATTTCTGTATATGGTTACCTTGCATATCCAAGGGACACCAGAGTGTTCTTAGAGATAACTCACAGAAATCAGCATTTTAAAATTTCCTATGCATCGTCGTGGCTCAAGATATTAAAATAGGTCTTTTTACCTTATTATTTTTTACATATCCCTACCTACCCATGCACTCCTGGGGTCTGAGGTATTCTTTCTCCTGGTCCCAAGGTTATTGTTATGCCTCTGTTACCATAAAATTAGGGTGTCCAATTTTAGTTCCTGTCACTACACCTGTTTTCCAAATATTCCCTCAACACCCAGACCTTTTGTCCAGAAGGGACAGGTACAAGAGGAAAAAAGGCACTCTGATGAAAACAGAGACCCATGTCATCCCGATTGTTGTAGGTCAGCCATGCATAGCCACTCAGTGAGCAGTGTGCTCAACTAAGTGCTCATTGTCCTTATGATCTAGGATCATATCAGTCCAACAAGAGAATCCAGACATCCAGCCTAGAATTAGATTTAAATCTTGTAGGTACCCCTTTGGCCAAACTGCCATCTGAAAATTGCATCAACCAGCCTGGCCTGGAGTTGCCAATGAGGGAAAGAAAGAAGCATCATATACAGAAATAGATCAGAATTCTAAAAGTCCTAAGTCAGTCAGTCCAACCCTCCACTCATTTCTTCACAATCATTACCTAGGAAGTGGTCAAAAGGAGATCATCCTTTTCTGAAAACAGCCGCATTAAGGGACCAAACTGCTTTATGAAGGTGTGAGGATCGGTAGAAGGTGAGGGAGGTAGAGCTAGAAATCTGAGTTGACATTTAAGGAGGCTGTTCCAATGCCAAAGTATATCAGACACCCGGGGGTGGTAGTGGAGAACGGGAGATGGATCAACTTCACTGCCAGCCCATTGCTCAGGCGCCCTTGCGGTAAAACATGCATCATTTTCAGACTGCAAGTGGTCAAGAAAGTCAAAAATAAGACACAAGATTAGTTTCGAGGGCCTCAGTGGTGTGTCTGGAATTGGTTGATTAGACATAAACAGCAACATGGTCACCTGAGATGGTGTCAGCACCGATGGAACAACATAGAGAACCTCTATCCAGCAAGGTTCAGGAAATTCATTTGGTTTGTACCCTTAAATTTGGCTTTGGAGGAGCTTTGCTACTCTCACTACTCTTAAAAGAGAGGGAAGGTGGGGGGAAGAGAATAAGTAAGAAAAAAAATGGTGCTATAGAGTGTCTTAGAGATAAGACAAGGATATCATAGCATAATGTCTTTACACAAAAATTATACACAGACGAATCCATAAAATAAATCCATGTATCTCCTTTCTCACTGAATGTACCTGTGCATCTCTACGAGAGCTGTCTGTTTTCTCATCAGGGTCAATCACAATATTTATGTATCTTTGCTTCATATTGTCATGATACCTTTGACATATCTGATGTTTTAGACCAAAGAATAAACATCTAATGTTGAAATTTTACGTAGGACAGAAAATCTACATATTTGGGCCATCATGGTACTGTCAAATCAAAACGAGTTTGCAGCCATTTCTACCTGAGGCCAATTTTGATGGAAGAAGTCCCTGTCTTTGCTGCTGTCTTGATGATTGTGTGCAGTAGTGTTAGTGCTTGTCATAATGATAATGATAGGCTGAGCATTTGTAAAATACTTCATGTTATACAAAACAATCTTCGTATTGTGATTTCATCTACCTTCTCAAACAGCCTTGAGGAAGGTAATATTCTTTCCCATAAAAGAAAATACGTGGATTATCCATTATTCTGCAATCTCAAACGAACAGAACAGACACAGAAACCGGGGTCTTTGATACTGAAATCTAGTGCTTGTCCAAGCTGTCATTAAAGCTTTCCTCCTAGAAGGAAGTATGACTAAGGTCTTTTGTTTTGCATATGAGGAGATCTTGCCATGTAACTTCTAAAAGTTACAAAAAGCCTGGGGATTTTTGATACTTAATTACAAGATTGGGTCAACTAATATAATGCCCTGGATTCTCAAATTCTCATTAGATACTTTTGATGTGGAAATTAGTGTGTGCCCCAGCGGATGCAGAAGGTTGATTTGGCCCAGCCTGTCATTCCTGCCCTTCCCCCTCCAATTACCTGGATGATGTATTGGTGCAATGGGCAGTGCTACTGAGAATCCTTTCATTTGAGAGTGAAGATGAAAACAAATCAGTAAGTTCTCCGTACATTGTTCACTAGCTCTTTCTTTTATCTTCCAGCGGTTTGATGTTTGATAATGAATAAACTGGGATAAAATATGAATGCACCCTCTGTAAGGACCCAGCAGGAAACACTGGCTGTTGAGCCAGATCTCAATCAGCAAATGAAAGGGGTGCATTTTGGCATCAATACCAGGCCTGTGAAGTCGGTCCGCATATTGAGAAGAAAATTCAAGATGAAAAAGGAAGTACGTGTGCATGATGTTTATGTGTGTGCAAGGGAGATAATAAGTAGACTTAAAAGTTTCAATCTTATGGAAATACCACAAATTTTATATAAACTACCTACAGTAATTTCCTTATCATGTAATTTATTCTTTAAAAATATTTACTAAGCAATTCATTAGTTTGATATTCTTGATTAAATTGTCATAGATATTTTATTAATGCACACAATGTTTTACCACTTAGGTGCTGAACATCTTTTGAAATTCACACACATCTATAAAATATCTACATTGCTGGCATAAACTGTTGCTCAGCTTCACAGAGATAATTGGAGACATTTGTAAGAAAGAAAAGTGCGTGGAAAGCAGCTTGATATGGAATAGCGCGAACAGTGTCATGGCATTGGCGTTAGCACTTCTTTTCCTTTATGACCGAATTTACATCTGCTTCTCGCTTCCTGGTCTCCTGTACAGGTACTCCTTCTCCTAAAGCATGGTACATGTTGCTGTTCTGAGGACAGTGCCGTCAGTAACTCAACCACATGAATTTAAAGCCGCGACAGGCTGATAGCACGCGTAGCCCAGACGGCGTGCGGTCGTGCTGCCGCCCACCAGGAGCGCCATCGCGTGACGTCAGCACCTCCCGGCTCTGCCCTCTGTCACTCGGCTCGAGACAGAGGCTGGCTGGTGCCTACAGCCCTCTCTGCATCTGGGACACGTCTAAAAGGATGGAAGCTTTGGCAGAGGCTTCAGTTGTGAAGCATGCAAGGGGGTAAAGCCCACTTGAGGAAAAATTGCCAAGTAGGCAGAAATGCTTTTCTGACAGTTTCCCCTTCTCTGTGTCGTGTCCAGCCCATTTCAGACTCCGGGACCTGCTGGCGAGGCAGCCTTGAGGAAAGTGGTGATACAGGCAGGCAGGCTCCCATTTCGCACACGTCCATTACCTGGTACTTCTTCGGGGCTCATTTAAATGTTAAACCTCTTTTTAGTTGTATAGCCCAAAACTTAATTTCTAAATTAAAAAAAACCTAAATGTCTACCTTTTAGATTGAAGGGATATTGTGGGAAGCAAAGACACTTTCCCAAATAACCTATCACACCACAGGTGATGTTTCATACAACAACTGTGTAAAACATGCTCTGAAGACAATGCTCCTTTAGAAAGCACCTCAAGATCCCGTAACCTGCGGCTCCCACTATAATCTTGTGCACAGCAATAATTCATGTCTTTATTTATTTTACACAATAAATGACTGGCTTGATATAGAATCAACTCAGTTTTAAGTTCAAATGGAATGTATGGAAAAATGTGTAGTAGATTCATTACCTTATTATACGAACATAGAAATTATAGCATTTTTTATTTCAGTCAGATAATTGTTCTTATAATCAGATAAATGTTTTTCTAATAACAATAAATAGGAAGATGTAGATAACACAGCTAACTTCTGAAACATCCTGAGTGAATGTCATCAAAAAAAGAAATTAAGGTTTTTGTAGTCCTCGAAGAGAATTTTTAGACTTAATGCTTAATAATTAGAATTTCTTAAAGAAACAAGTATAACAAAATATAAAACCATATATTACACATACAGTGAGATTAGAATATATTAAATTAAAAGTAATTTGTTTTTTATGTGTGATTGACATTCAATATATTTACTTAAGCTTTTTCCCTTGACCTGTTCTCACTTCTTTTTTTTTTTATGGCTCTTACAGTGAGATCGTTATCTGTTAATTAGCACAAACTTCTGATGTTAGGGTTGCCTGGGGCAAGCATGCATAAATGGTTAAGTACCACATTCCTGCCATATAATTAAGTGACTTTCAACTAGTAAAAACAGAGGAAGAGAGGGAGAAAGAAAGAGACAAAGGGAGAGAGGGATGTTAGAGGAAAAATAGCCACCACAGGAAAATGTGTGATATTAATACATAAGTTGCATTTCTTTATGATATCGCTAGGTGGCACATGACTGACCTGAACAACAACAAGCAAGAAAACAGAAGAGCTAGGAAAGTTAGGGTTTTAAAGCACAGCTACATCTGGGAGTTGTTTGTATCTATTTATTTGCCTGTCTATTTGGGCAGCTCACAACTCAGATATTTCAGATTTGTATTGGAGATCAAGTGACATGATATATGCAAAAGTGCTGTTAGTGCCTGGTATACAGTTAGCACTCAATATACATGATATTTTTGTGTAATGAGTTGTCATAGCAGGTATTTTGTTGTTTACATTGCTATCCAAACGTATAATCTTATTCATAAAATCCTAAGAATTTCTATAACTATTGTTTCCAAATGGTTTATAGAATTGTTTAAAATATAAAAATATAAAATGACAAAGTAAACAAGTATTTTGTTGAAATATTTTCTAGTTATTTATAAACTTTAGGTAAATATTAATGTTTTGTGAAAAATTATTACCATTCCAATTCTACCAAGAATTGATAAATGTGCCTACCAAGATAAGCCACCATGTACTGAATTAAAGTTTCTAAAATCCACAAATATAGACATATGTATCTATATCGCCCTTATTGCCCCACACACATTTTTGTAATCTGTGTGCCTTTAGAAATTGATATATTGACAAAATTTACTCTTGAACATACAAGAGTTTGATTGCTTTTTATTATACATACAAATTTCTCTCCATTTTTTCTTTTTCCATGAAGAATATACCTTAATAAAATAACGGATACCCTGCAAGTAAAAGTGGCTGACATAACACAGTTTATATATGGTAGATTAGAAAAAGGAAAAATGGGAAGTTGTACAAACAATTGAAAGTGGTGATACTGGTATATCCTGAGAGGAAAAAATTTAGCTAGTGAGTAGATAGAAATGTAATTCATTTTCATTTTCTAAGATCTAGCAATAATGACAGAATTACCTTAAAACCAGCTCCGAACGTGCTCATGTATATTTTCTCCTCTAATGGATTTAATGGATAGGCAAAAAATTACAGAAGCTTTTGAGATGACTCAAGTAGAAATTTTTCTTCTTATTCTTACGTCTTCTCGTTACTTCTTTTAATAGGCCAAATATATGAACAAATAATTACAAAAGGAAAAAGAAAACAAACTTCCACTTTCAAAAAAAGGAGAAAGAAATAAACTTTATTAACTACTTACTTTGTGGCAAACATTATTTAAATTTTAACTACCCAGTAAGACAAGCATTATTATAGCATATGATCTAAGGGGAAAATGAAGTACATATAAGTAAAAACTTACCCAAAGTCGCCCATCGAATAGGCAGTAAGACTTGGATTAAAGTTAACACACATTCACATCAGGCTGCTTCTAATGAATACTTCTACTTAACAGATTTTCTGGATTTTCAATTAGAAATGCAATGAATTTTTATTAAAAAATGTGCTCACTATTTTTTATCAGTTTTAAAAGTGAAGAAATAAATTTGATGTACTCTATATGATAATGCCTTGCACTGGCATTGGGTATGTGTCTTATAATACGACAAATTTAATATGGATCAAGGATCATAAATTCAAAGTGGAGAGATGACAGACGATATTTAAACAATATAATAATAATTTAAAACATCGAAGGCACCTCTGTTCCTAGTAAAATAGATTAGGTAATTTGGACCAAAACTTTCATGAGGATAACTAGAAAACTTGGGGTGGGGTGCAGGAGAAACCATGTGTTCTGAAAACACTGGAGAGTAGAAAAGATAGTTAAAATTTACCAGACTAGAATTTGGGAAAGGATAGAAGTCCACTGAGGAAAGTCTGGGATGTGGAGTTGCTTTCCTCTGAAAGTACCTACCATTTCTGTAGAGCAGAGCCAAGAAACACAGAGGTGAAGTATGCACTTTTATAGTTTGGCGTGGGCAGGCATCTGGGAATTAAAGTCCAGGAAACTTCAAAGAGGAGAAATTGGAAAATCTTTCACTTTACTTTGGGACTGCCCCAGCCCAGGGTAAGAATGATCTCTACACGGAAAGGCATTTCCCAAGAATGCAGTTCACATTCAACTAATCTCAACCCCTCAGATTGGATTAAGGAAACCCCAGACTTCTAGTGTTCCCATGCAGCTAACAGGAGCAAAATAAAAAGACTGTGAAACAAGAAAACATGTCTGGTCTCAAATGGTTTCTTCAAACAGCTTTCAAACAAGACATCTAAATTATCCAAACAAACATAATCAGACACGTAAGAAGATAACACGAAATAACTGAAAATCAGCAGCAATAATAAAACATAAAAACAGACCTACAGGGGTTCTAAATACCGGCAACAAATTTTGAAATGATTATACTACTTATGTGTGAGGTGGTAATAGCCAAGGTTAAAATTCAGAAGAAAATTACAAACTATAAAAAATAGGAATTCTAGCAAGGAAAAATAAAATAGTTGTAATGAAGGTCTCAATGGATAGTTTAAATTCAATTTAAAAGCAGGTGAGAGAATTTGTTTAGTGAGAGAATTAAGGGAAGATACCTTAATGCACAATGAGACAAAAATAAAGAAAAAAATAAATGGTAAGAGACAAAGAGTATAGAGATGTTTAGCATAGTTGTAGTTGTAATCCTAAAATATAGAAGAAAAAAATGAAGCAGAAACACATTTGAATAGATAATGGATACAATCTCTATAAAACTTTTGAAAGACAAAATCATTTTTCAAAAGACTGACAATAAACAACGAAAATCTAAAAAAAAAATCCACACCCAATCACATCACTACCTGGTGAAAACTAAAGAAAATTGGGAGGTTAAAAAAAATAAGGATTATATTCTAATATGTGACAGTTAAAATAAAAGTTGACTTCTCTACAGCTACAATGGAAAACAGAAGACAGCTGAATGATATTTTCAAAGTACTGAAAGAAATTAACTGCCAACCAGAATTACATTTACAGCAAAAATTCCCCTAGAAAATTAGAATGAAAGAAAACAATTATATTTTTAGGCAAACAAATTCTGAAAGAATTATCATTAGTAGAACCTACTATTGGAAAGAAAAATAACTTTTCAGAAGAAATATACAGGATCTCAGACAGTAGATGAGAGAGATGAGATGGTAGGAAAACAAACAAAAATGATAACAATAAGAGTAAATCTAGGCCAGGCGCGGTGGCTCTCGCCTATAATCCTAGCACTCTGGGAGGCCGAGGCGGGTGAATCGCTCAAGGTCAGGAGTTCGAGACCAGCCTGAGCAAGAGCGAGACACCGTCTCTACTAAAAAATGGAAAGAAATGATCTGGACAACTAAAAAAAAAAAAAAATATATGTGTATATATATATAAAAAATTAGCCGAGCATGGTGGAGCATGCCTGTAGTCCCAGCTACTTGGGAGGCTGAGACAGGAGGATCGCTTGAGCCCAGGAGTTTGAGGTTGCTATGAGCTAGGCTGACGCCACGGCACTCACTCTAGCCTGGGCAAAAAAGCGAGACTCTGTCTCGAAGAAAAAAAAAAATGTAAATCTAAGTAGAATTGAATGATATAAAATAATTATTGCTGGTTTATATTTTGTATAGTTACTTATAATTTAATATATTTTACTTATATTGTTTTAGAGAAATATTTTTTAGTTTATTTACAATGATTAAGAAAAAAGCACACAAGTTGGAAGGTGGGTATACTAAGTATTCTAAAGAACTGTCTGAGAAAATAAGAGAAAGGAATATGAATATGAATATGTAGGTATGAAGACTGTTAAAAAGTGGCAAATCATTCTTTTTTTCCTTTCCCCTTCCTTTCTTAAATAATTTAGTCCAAAGCCATTAGGTAGAGACAAGCAAATCTATGCTATGACCTGGAGCAGATATTTGAACCAAGCCAGGTAAAGGAAACATCTATGTAGAAATCCAGGCAGACGCAGAGTGTCAGCGCCTGGCCGTGTTGAAGACGTCTGCAGTAGCGGTGGCCAATATATCAGAGACCAAGTGGACAGAGGAGGGCATCCGATTAGGAAAGGTAACACGATGGAGTCTCAGGGTCCAATCCTGCGTGGGGAAGGTGGAGACAGTTCTGTGATTGGGGCAGCCACACAACAGTGGTCAGAGTCTGAGCAAGGTGGCCAAGCACAGGGAGGAAGGAGTATGAGCACAAAGGTGGAGAGGTGGTGCCAACGGAGGATCTGTTACAGATCAAAAGTTTGATCAAATAAACAAATATATGAATGGTAATGGAAAGCACATTTCTCGGTGTGGTAGCAGGTGGTTACAAATAGAAAAGGGAGAAAAGTAGAATAAAGCGAATGGTGACTTGGAAGCATCAGTATTAAATCAACGTTTTTAATGTATACAGAAGGATAAAGAAACATAGACACATAGATGTTACACACCTACACTGCCTAGCTCTGCCTCCTGAGAAAGACTAGGAGCACAACACTCCATAGCAAAGACCACACCCAGCACCCAGATCTCTGTTTCTAAATACCATTCTCCACTAAAATAACTGGTGCTCGCTGGAAAAATGATTAAATTCAGGGTTGCAGCAGTGAAAGTACAAGACGATCCCAGAAATTTGTATGGTGCCAGAGCATAAGAAAGTGCTCAAAAATTGTTTGGGCATGTGAAAATGACATAGGAACCAACTTGAAGGGGCTCCCCCTGGCACATGAGGAACACTGTGAACATCAACACAGATAATTGGTGTATAATAACTCACTGAATAATGTTGGAGACTGAGTCAGTACTGACATAGCTAAAATAATAAATTGAAAATTAGGTGAGAATAGGATGTTTATGTAGTCTCTATAGGTCAGATATATGCTCTGGAAAATACCTCTTAATTACAAAGTGGAGAAGCCTGGGGGACATCACCTTCATTAAGCAACCAAAGTGAACATCATCAGTAATGGAACAGATTGAACTCTGTGTCACTGATAGAATGCAACAGGAAGGACTCGACTTCAGGTCTGTAATGCTTCTGTAAAAGTTGTATAACCTAAATCTAACCATAAGGAAACAATCGGCAAGCCCAAATTGAGGGAAATTGGACAAAATAACTGCCCTGAAATCTTCTGAAGTGTCAAGGTTATAAATGTCAAAAATAGAGGAAGGAACATTTCCACATTGAATGAAACTAGGAATAAAAAACTATAGTCAAGTTCAGTGTATGATTCTGAACCAGGTCTTTTTGCAATAAAGGGCATTATTGGGAAGACTAGAAAAACTTGAATGGAGTTTAAGGATTACAATGTTAATTTTTCCAATTTAGATGGCTTTAATGTGGTTACATAGAACAATGTTTTTGTCTGTAGGAAATCCATGAGAAAGTAATCAGGGATGAGAGGACGTTGTGTCTGTAACTCACTCTCATATGACTCATAAAAACACCCCAAAATAAGTGGTGAGTCTAGGAGAAAATTTTACACACATATACGTATGAATGTTTATGAAGTAAATATTTTAACACACCTCCTTCAATAACAGAATTTGCAGACAAATATCGGTAAGAATCTAGAGAACTAAAAGTAGAGCTACCATTTGTTCCAGCAATCCCAGTACTGGGTATCTACCCAAAGGAAAAGAAAAGACATTTTATAAAAAAGACATTTGAATTTGAATGTTTATAGTGGCACAATTCACAATTGCAAAGATATGGAAACAACCCAGTTCTCATCAATCCATGAGTGAATCAATAAAATGTGGAGTATATATACCATGGAGTACTACTCAGCCATAAAATAAAATGGTGAACTAATACCTTTTGTAACAATCTGGATGGAATTTGAGACTATCCTTTTAAGTGAAGACTCACAAGAATGGAAGAACAAAAACCACATGTACTCACTACTAAATTGAAACTTATAGATCAACGCTCATGTGCACATATGGTAGTAAAATTCAAAGGAAATCAAGCAGGTGGTGGCGGAGGAGGGGATGGGTAAATTCATAGCTATTGGGTACAATGCACATTACCGGGGTGATGGACACACTTATAACTTTGTCTAAAACTGTACAAAATCAATTCATATAACAAACATGTTTGTACCCCTGTAATATTCTGAAATTAAAAAAAAGAAAAGATAAATGTTTGAGATGATAGATATCCACTTACACTGATTTGATCCTTTCATGGTGTATACAGGTATTAAAATACTGCATGTACTCCCAACATATGTACAACTATTATATATCAATTAAAAAAAACTCTTTTCAAAAAAAAAAAGAATCTATATATGGACCATGTTCTCTATGACAGATCAACTTGGAGCAGACTAATCCTCCAATTGAGAACAACTAGAAAAACCAGGATCTATTTCCAAAAGTATATTTGAAAGATTTGGAGAGGTCCCATGATAGCCTGGACTTGGGGAACAAGATGACACGCTTTTTTCTCTGAAGGTATTTGCATGTTTGCAAATAATATGGAAGCTGAGAAACTCAATAGAAAGTGACTACCGAAAGACAGAAGCTGAACAGAGTTTTTGGTAATATAAAACATCTGCAAAGTAGACATTTTATTCAAACATATTCAAGCATTTATAATTTTTTCTGTATAGTGAACTGTAAGTCTCAATTTCTAAAGCATTGAAATTACAAAGAGAAAGTTCTGATCACTATGAAATGAAATCAAAATTAATAATGAAAAGGCAACACACATTTTAGAGATTAAGATATGCTTCTAAATAAACTATGAGTAAATAAAGAAATCAATTGAAAACAAAATATTTTGAACCCATCGATAATATGATATGTCAATACAAATGAGATGCAGCCATAACCATGCTGAAAAATTTCTAATTTTAAAAGTATATATAAGAAAATAAAGGCAAAAATAAATTATCTAAAAATTCACTGGAATAATAAGAAAAAGAGCCAATTAAATCTTAAGATAGAATAAAGGAAAATAGAAAGGTAAAAATAAATAAATAACATTTTAATGCCAACTGTCAACCCAGCCAAAATGTTTTGTAAAGGTTTGTGAAATAAATCTCTACTGAGGGTTATAGAGGCATAAATTACCAAGGTCAGGGATAAAAATAGTGATGTAATCATTGAACCCACATACAAAAAGGACATTAAAGAGATTATGAAAAACTGCACGTCAATACCTTTCAAAATTTTGATGAAATGAAAAACTTTCTTGAAAAATGCAACTTTAAAAAACTTGTATGAGAGATAGAAAATATGAATAGCCCTTAACTATTTTCAAACATTCGAGTGAAAAATAACACAAAAATTACAAAATGTCATCCAGAGTAGAAAACCAGGAATATATCCCTTTTGGTTTTACCACATTAGCATAGCCATATTAGCAAAATCTTAGTCATTTTTACAGAGACCAATATTATTCATGAATATACATTCAAAGATTGTAATAAGATGTCAAATCAAATGTAGTAATATATAAACAAAATAATCCACTAACTATAAACAAAAAGATAAATAAATGGACAAGAATAGCTTTTGTTCATCAAAAGAAACCATTAGGAAAGCATAAAGGCAAGTCCCAGACAGGGAGGACATATTTATAATACATACAATGGACAAAAATGCCTATTTCCAGATTATACAAGAAACACTTAAACATCAGTAAGAAAGGGACCTGAACCTCATAGACAAGGATAACTCAAAGCCCTCCAAATTTATTTTTAAATACTCAATCTGGTATTTACGGAGAATGAAAATCAAAGTACGCTAGCACTACCCAATGGCCAGAAAGTGTCCAATTCAAGATTGACGTTGTTGTCAAGGATGTGATGCAACAAGAACTCTCGTCAATAGTATAAACCAGTAAACTGCCTTCTCAAAAATACGCCTATCCTACATCACAATGGTTTCACTCCTCAATACTAACTTAAGACTAATGCATACACATAAACGAGCAAGAACAGTGTACAGAATGTTTTTACCAGCATTATTTGTAACAAAATAAGACAGCTTAAATTGTTATATAGATATACAATGAAATATGTAAGGGAATGAACTTCAAGCTGCACACAACATGGTTGAGTCTTGAAAACATAATATTGAGCAAAATAAACCAGATATATGTGACAACATACTGTACGGTTCTGTTTACACGTAGTTCAAAAAGTAGGAGAAGTTATTGTGCCAGAGTCAGAACACGGTTACTCTGACAGTGATGGAAGGAAGGGGTAACATCTGGGAGGAGACAGCTTCCGGGGAGTGGGAATATTCTGTCTTGATGTATGTAGTACTTACACTAGTGTTTGCTTTGTAACACATTAATGAAAAAAACTTACTGGAAAAATCGAAGGATAAATACTATTACACTGTTAATACTTCCTCTAACTATAGTTACAGAAAAAGTGGTGATTAACTTACCTGGCGATATTATAAGAAAAGGAGACATAACAAAATATGTACTTTTGTTTGAAATTCTTTAATGAATTATTCTAAAAATATACGGAAGCTGATGATGAATACTTAAAAATCGCCCAGTATTCTCCAATATATGCCTAATATCTCATAGTCATCTGAATCACAATTATAAAGGTCTTAGAGAATATCAAGGCAAAGCTTCCACAGAATTTGATGTAAACATGATAATATACTCTGACTGAAATGGGCCCACCTTTTATTAAGATGGTAATGAGGATTTGGGGTTTAGTATATTAAAACATAAAGAATAAGGCAGCATCCGTCAAGTATGAAAATCATGTTAGCCCTCGTACTCTGGGATATTAATGAACGCAGTAATCAATTTTTTAAGTACACACTTAAGAACGCCTCTCTACTAAGTATCACTTCAAAAGAACTCTCATTCTAGAAACACATGCCACAGGTCACTAATAGAAGTGCTTTTTATCACAGCTTACTCTTTGTCTTCCATCCGAGTAGCCGGCCATATGTAGCCTTATGAGGGGTGTCTGTTTTGTGCCACTGGCCTGACATCCTCAGATTCAAAGATCACGTGACACTGTGAGTCATCTTCCCGGCCGGCATGGGGATGAGCATGTATTCTCAGTGTTTTCTCCGTTGCTCATAAGTATGTTTGATGGATGTCTAAAATGAGGTTGTGTTTCGTTGGTTGTTTTTAAAATATTTCCCTAAATTATTAAAAGTGTTTTGGGAATAAATTACAGTTTTCTAAGTGTGTCAACAGATACTCATTCTAAAAAAAGAAATTCAAAAGAAAAATATTATTACGCAATCACACATTGCTGCCCAGAAAAGGGCACAAGTTTGAGTTACAAGGTAACCTGAACTTCGTTTCCAGTCTGTGCCTGGCATGGAGCTGTCAACCCAGAGATGGTGGCCTTTCCTAAATTGTCTCCCAAACCACAGACTGTCACTCTACATGTTAATCTTGGCTCTGAATTGACCCTCAAATGCAAGTGCGCATGATGGGTAATCCAGCCAGTGAGATGTCAGCATGTCTTCTTCCGGTCACTCCCAAGGACAGGCCAGCTCACCGCCCCCTGACGTGCCTCTCTGTGCCGGAGAGACGTGGCACGCGCACTGGTTCTGACCTTCTGCCTGGTCAGTGCACACAGCAATCTTTACACACCTTCACATCCTACTCTACGTATATGAGAGAAACAGGGTGTTTTCTCTAGAACTCTGTTGCGTGGTAACACCTTACCTCTCTAAATAACTGTTTCAGTTTTAGATGACACCCCAAAGGGTCAAAAACAAAACAATTTTAGCAACTATGTGTACACTTCAAAACTATGTGGTGCATTCCTTATTTAGGGCTTGCTAAGGAAGTAAAACAAAGCAAGATATTTTTATGATGACATCCAGGAAGAAAATACACAAGAACTGAGTTTGAAAAAGGTAAGAGAAAAAAACGTCTTAGCAGATACGTGTTGGAATGCTATGGAATTTTCTGTGCTTGGCTCCATCGGAAAGGAGAGGACACACTTTCCCCTCCTCAAACCCAGCAGCTTCAAGGACACAATGCAGAGAATACTCCCAGAAATATGGGAAGATTTGGTGTCTTTTAGATTCTGACCCGATATGACCAACTCTCTATCATCGCCACATGACGCCATGTATTGCTACTGAAATATTCATGGACTCAAGAGGAGAAGACCATATGATTGGCCTTGTCTAGTGCAATTAGAATAGGATGTGATGAGTACTCTAATAAAGGCACAAAGTTGTAGGAGACTTAGAGGAAAAAGAATGATTAGCCCTTCCTAGAGAACGCTATGAAAACTGATGAGAAGGAAAATGGTTTGAGAGGGTGAAAGAAGGTGAATTGGAGTTTTAGAAGGTGAATTGGAGATGTCCAATAAACTGAAGAAAATGGTTAGGGCAGAAACAATAGGCGTGCTAAATTTCTGGTGAAAGGGAAACCGAGCACGCTTGGATAATGGCAGGAGGCTGAGTGTTGTGGAGGTATGAGGTGCGTGAATGCCAAAGGACATTACCAGAGATGGGCTGGAGAAGCAGATCAGGGAGAGTTTGTGGCTTTGCATGTCATCCAAATATCCCAGAATATTCTAAAATGAAACTGTATGGATGGATTCTTTTCCATATGATTTAAAGTTAGAAGTAATCAAAAATCTGGCGATGAGAATGTTTGACAATTAGGTGTAAAATGTACACTGTAATTTAAACACTCTTATGACTCTTAATACAAGCTCCTGTTAGACAAGTAAATACAAATCCTTCTTTGCACATTGAAATGACACCTAAGAAAACTACTAGTTGTATTGTTTATTTTTCTCTTGAAATTGTAAGTTTCCAGTGGGCTGCTTTAGGTAATAGGCTTCAGTAATATCTTCTATGTTTTTACTCAAAAGTAATTTTACCCAATATCTCTGGGAAAACATATTGGGAAATATAACAATGTTTCTTCTTGAGATGATTATTTCTACGGCATTAAAATATCATAAAGTTTGGATTTTTTCCCCTAATACCTTGATTCACCAGGTGTTAGGTCAAATCCCTCAAGTTTGAGATTTAAAAAAAAAAATTAACAATTTATTTTTAATATAATAGTACATGGGCTTCCTGCATACCTTTCCTCAGATTCACCACGTGTTTGTTTCTCTCTCTCCTTCTCTCCATATATATATATATATATATTTTAGTCTGAACTATTTGAGAACAAGTTGGAGACATTGTGCCTCTTACTTCTAAATACCTAAGTATGTGTTTCCTAAGAACATTATATAACCATTATGCATTTATCAATATCTGGAATTTCACATTGATTATATATATTACCTATCCACAGCTCATAATCAAATTTTATTATTTATTCCAATAATTCTTTATGTCAAAGTATTACAGGGTACCAATAATTTTTGCTACAAGAATCATTTTTATAATGCTTGAGTCGTGGTTATAAGAGGCCTGTGACCCAGATAATTGTTCATGGCGCCCGTTGGGTAGGTTTTCGCCCATCTCCTTCTCTTCCCTCCTGCCTGATTGATTTCTGTTGAGTTTTTCTTCCCTTTCGTAGGTTAGTTCCATTTTAGTAGTCAGTATGGTGTTTATTTTCCATTCTTTACATATTTCACTTAAGATAGTGGTCTCCAGTTCCATCCAAATTGTCGCAAAAGACTTAAGTCATGATTTTTTCAGCTAAGTAGTATTCCATGGTGTACATGTACCACATTTTGTTAATCCACTCATGAATTGATGGGCATTTGGGTTGATTCCACATCTTTGCAATCGTGAATTGTGCTGTGATAAGCATTAGAGTGCAAGTGTCTTTGATAAAATGACTTCTTTTCCTTTGGGTAGATACTCAGTAGTGGAACTGCTGGATCAAATGGTTGGTCGACTTTTACTTCTTTACGGTATCTCCATACTGTGTTCCATATGGGTTTTACTAATGTGCAGTGCCACCAACAGTGTAAGCCTTCTGTATCTCTACATTCACACCAGAATCTATTGTTTTTGGACTTTTTAATAAAGGCCATTCTGACTGGGGAAAGGTGATATCTCTTTGTGGTTTTAGTTTGCACTTCCCAACAATGCTACAAGGCTGTAGTAACTAAATCAGCATGGTATTTGCTCAAAAATAGAGATGTAGACCAACGGAACGGAACAGAAAATCCAGATATAAAACCATCCACATATAACCAACTGATCTTTGACAAAGCAGACAACAATATGCCCTGGGAAAAAGAAGTCCTATTCAATCAATGCTGCTGGGAAATTTGGATAGCCATCTTCAGAGGAATGAAACAGGATCCATGTCTCTCACCATTTAAAAAAAAATCAATTCAAGATGAGTAAAGGACTTAAATGTAAGGCATGAAACCATAAGAATTCTAGAAGAAAATGTTGGAAAAGCTCTTCTAGATATCAGCCTAAGCAAAGAATTTATGAAGACCCCAATGGCAATCACAGCAAAAACAAAAATAAATAAATAGGACTTGATTAAATTAAAAAGCTTCTGTACACTCAAGGAAATAATTAACAGAGCAAATAGACTATCTACAGAATGGGAGAAAATACTCACAAGCTATACATCTGATAAAGGATTAATAACCAGAATCTACAAAGAATTCAAGCAATGCAGCAAGAAAAAAATCAAACAACCCCATTAAAAAGGGGGCAAAAGTCACGAACAGAAGCTTTTCAAAAGAAGAGACAAATGGCCAATAAATATACAAAAAAATGCTCAAGTTTGAGATTTTTAAAATTGTGATATATTAATATTTTCTTCAGAGCAGAGAAAATTAGAGATGGAATATGTGATTTTTCCCATTGTACTTCCCTACAATTATAAAACAATAATCAAACTTCTCTAAAATTACTGGAAAATGCCTTAAATTCTTACAAGAGAGGCAAATCCATGGTCACTTAACTTTGTTTAAAAAGTCTTTGCCTCTAATTGTAAGGGGTAGAGTGAATTTTATTGGAATTTGCCCCTAAGGTTACTTTCTAAAATAATCACTTCCTCATTCTTTTCATATTGTCACATCTAAAGAAGATCCTTCAGCTCTTTCATTTATAATCAGGTGCTTCCCCCATGGTATGAACTTCAGTGAGAGTATAGGGCACACCAAGAAAGCTTCAGCTGAAGTGAATACCCAGGAAGTGATAACTTCAAAGAAGGTGTCACTGGTTCGTCACAGCTGGTTGCCAACTGCAAGACAGAAAACTCAAATGTTTTGTCCTCAATAATTTATATCCTTTGTGACTGCAGCATTGATTTGCAGTGATTTCTCAGTTATGTTTTCTATCTCCTGGTACCATTACTGAGAATTTTTAAGAGATGTCTAAGAAATGATTGTAGCACCATATCACAGAACACAACTTGTTTATATAACCCTGCTGACATTCTGAAGGTTTGGGAATTTCAAAACTTGTCACATTGCCTTTCAGATTTTTTTTTTTCGTCAAGCTACATGTAATGTCTTTATATTGCATAGTCTGAGTACTGGATATATTGTCCCCTCCTTTGGCAAGACTCATTGAATATTCCTGAGACAGAGCCAACGGGAGGACTAAAGGCCAAGACCTTCCATCCCCGCTTCCTGAACTCACTGTTTCCCTCCATTTCCTCACAAGCAGCCAAGTTAGCAGGTAAATCCATGGCCTACAATGTCTAAGCTTTTCCATCATTTTTCTAAAATATAAAAATACATCAAAACAATCATAGTCATATTTCAATGATTTAGGGCTAATATGACCCACAGTCAGGTGACATATTGTAGATTATATCATAGCAATAAAAGTACAGTGTTTAGGATAAAATAATCTCTGAAACAAAAGCAATAACTCAGAGCACACATTCTACTGAAAGTAGATCAGAAGAAAAGGTGGAAGCAGAAAAGAGTTATATTTCATTAAAGCTCTAAAATTTTTAATTCTTACTATGTATTTTAAGAGTTGGAAATACATATTTAAGATAAATATATTACATAAAATTTGGACATATATTATATTCATAAAATTTTATTTTATGAATATATTTATTATATTCATAAAATACTCTATTTCCAAATTTATAAGGAAGCCCTCTCCTTCACTTCCATTAAGGCAAATCTATTCAAATTTTTATTTCAAAGTGAGATCAATAGGTTATGAGCAGCAGTACTTCTCATTTCAATACCTATTCCTATAAGGTAAGTTGAAATACAGAATAAAGAGCTATTTCTATAGAGCCAACTCTATAAATCGGACAAGTAAATATTACTTAGCATGTAGCCTAAACAAGAACAACATTACACAGTAAGTGTAATGGGCTCAAAACTGAGCTCACTTTTGTCTGTGAAAAGTCTCATTGTGTTGGTTCAATTCCCTCGCCCCAGTATTACAATGTTGTGAGATGTTTACTTAATATTTAGTCTTCTTAATAATCAGAAAAACTAAAATCAGTGAAATATTTTAAACTAGGACCCTAATCATGTAAGTTCTCACAAAGACTCAAATATCATATTCCCTTATTTTCTTGGCTTATTTCCCTTGGGGTAAATGTTCAGAATCAATTAGCATATTATTAAATGTCTGCATATACCATGCTTTGGTTTATATACTCTTACACATGTAATCTCATTTAATTTTAATTGGTAAACACACACACACACCTCTCTCAGTGGCAGGAATAAGAGGGAAATTTGTAGGAATTTTTGAAACCACTAAAGGATGGGTTTTGGTTACACAAAGTGTTAGCAAATGTGAGGAAATATATTTTCATGGATTATGTTCTTAGAAAGATTTTGGCCTGATTATTTGAATAGGTACAATTGCCACGTGTCCTGAAACAAAGTGAATTTCTTTCACATCTGTTCTATGTCTGCAGTACTTTACATTATCTTGATATAATGGACATTTGTTTTGCTAACTCTCAGCCTATAGCCCTGAAGTCTGCTTAGTATTGCTTCACGTTTATCCTAGATGCTTCTGCCATTTCTCCAGGAACAGTAAAAAAAGTATGCACATTATTAACAGTACTGTTTCTACTTTGATCTTTATCACACTTCTGCTGAGTCTTACACGCTTTCGCATTCTTACCGCTGGCATTTGTAGATACCACCTCAACTATGTGCAGCTACATAGAAGCTAGCTTCTCTAGTTTTTCCATCAAGGATTTAAGCAGCAGCTAGAGAGGAATTAGAAAATTTCTGCAATTGGAAAAATCTGTCATATTGCTATCTCTCTGTAGAAGTGCTGTTTGAGCATGTCAAAGCAGAACTAACTACTACACCTCTGCCCCTCAGAGTCTCTAGGGCTTTGTTCATTGTTTACTACTCTGACAGTGTTTACCAACGCTTCTTTCTCTCCCTGAAAATCATTTCATCTGTAGCAAAATTAATGGTGCATATATTAGAAAAACCAAAGTCCCCTTGGCCTACTTCCTTCTACTTTAGAGTTCCATTTCTTCTCTCCTCTTTGTAGCCAAGATTTATGGAAAATGCATTAATATATCCAACCTCTATTTCCTCACTACTCATCCAGGCTTCAGTTCATTCCAACTTGGCTTCTGTCTCCAGCCCACTAGCAAAGCTGTTCTTGTCAGTGACCTCCACTTTTCCAAATCCCATTAGGTTTTTCACTCGTGTTGTTCAGATTCTTGTAGCACTTGACATAGTTGCACTAATTTTCTTGAAATATTCTTCTCTACTAGCTTCCTTGAGCCTTTATACCCCTGCAGCCATTCCTTCTATGCATTTCTGGCTTCTCTTTATTTATATATACCACAAAATTGGGAGTTTCAAGGTCCAGATCCTGGACTTTTTCTTATCTCTGTATTATCCTGCTGGTTATTTCATCTATTCTTCTGGCTTTAAATATCATTCATATAGTTAAAGCTACTCTCGCATCCAAGACACATTGTTTCTTGCTAAGAAGAAAGCTAAAATTGCAAAAGTATCTTTTAGGACCTTTTCATTCCATCTTATTTTTCCAAAATAAAAAACAATCAGAAAGATCATCCTACTTTGTATTACTGTTAAGTATTTAAATATCCTTATTTAAATATGCCCTAGGCTGGTCGCGGTGGCTTACACCTATAATCCTGGCACTATAGGAGGCTGAGGCAAGAAAACTGCTTGAATCCAGGAGTTTAAGACCAGCCTGGGCAACATAGGGAGACCTCATCTCTACAAAATAAAAAAAACAAAACAAACAAATAAAAAACTTAGCAGTGCATAGTGGTATGTGCCTGCTATCTCAGCTGAGGCAGTAAGATCTCTTGAGCCCAGAAGTTTGAGGTTACAGCAAGCTACGATGACACCACTGCACTCTACCCTGGGCAATAGAGTGAGACCCTGTCTCAAAAAAATAAAATAAAATAAATATGTCCTATTAATGCTCTCTTCTTCTGAACTGTCTTCACTTTCTATCTTTGTGTGTTCATTGAGCTATCATGAATACTACAGAGTATGTTATGAACAAAAATATACAGCACAGCTCTGTGTTTCATAATGCATAATTATTTAAAAGTTTATGTGACATGGTATCTATAACCTAAAACTAACCTATTAAAGATACAAGAAATACATAAAACATTTACGTGCCAGAACACATAATACTCAATGCTTATAAATATACATGTAATAACTGATAGACATTAAAGGAAAAAAAGATAAATATCAGCTGGAGTAATCTAAGAAACTAGATCTGGGAGCAGTGTCAGCAACACGGCAGAATAGAAAGCTCCTGACTCTCCCTCCACCCAGTGATATAACAAATAAATGTCTACCCATGAATCAGTTCACTCTGAGAGAAAGTCAGAGACAGGTGAGAAACTCCTGCTCTTTGGACAACTGAGAAAACATCCACACTGAATGGAGAGGAAGAGCTGAGGCACACTCAGGCACAGACTCAGCCCGGGAACTTGGCCGTAAATCTGAGAAAGAAAGCCCCAGTACTCAGCTTCTCTCTGTGGAGAGGAGGATTCGGACCTCACATAAACGGCCCTAACTTAGTTTTCCCCATGGATTGGCTCTCAGTTCACCAACTCCAGGGGTGGAAGGGATTAGGTCCATGCAAGTCTCTCTAGACCACAGGAAAAATGCAGCAGTTTTGGGAGATAAAAGCAATGCAGGGGCTTCATCCTCTGGAAGCAGTACAGAGAGGGGCTTACAACATAGCCACTTTCTCTCCTTTGAAGGGACACACTCTTTCCAGTGGCTACTTGGTGGCCTGGCTTCGAATTAATTTGCACCATGTAGTTAGCCCACTATATTAGTAGCAGCACTGGGGTAGTTAGTCCACGAATATTAGCCCACTAGTAGTACTAGAAGCAGATGATCACTTCTTGGGCCTTCTTCCCAGCTCATTCCAGAGATAAGTCCAGTTCTATTAACCCTCACTGGAAGGAGTTTATCCTCACATTAAGGGTTCCAACTTTCACAGCTTCCACCTGAGAAACTGAATCCTAAACTTCTTAGCTCTGGGAACAAAGGGTACTGGCCTATGTTAGTCTCTCTAGACCACAGGAAAAGCAGCAGCAGTTTTATATGAGTGTGCAAGCTTTTCCAGGAACTTGATTCCCCAAGAGCACTGCAGAGTAGGGGCTTTAAAAATACAGCCTCCCATTTCTCCCCAAAAGGAGTTTATGACGCACCCCTCTAGTGACTGCTCGGTGGCTTCCGTTCTAACTAACTCGCGCTACGGAGTTAAAGGGGCATACAAGTACTAGCTCGCTGGCACCCTGAGAATCTGGTCACTGCTTCCCAAGCCCTTAGCCCGGTGATAATGTGAGGTCTATTAAGCCCTCCTGGAGGGAGTTTTTCTGCACACTGAATACCCAAACTTTTACAGCTTCTACCTGAGAAATTGCATGCTAACCCTTCTAGCTCTGGGAACAGAGGGCCTAAGTATATGCAAGTCTACCTAGACCACAGAAGAAAGTGGCAGTTTTATATAGCTGTGTACGCACTTTCAAGGGTTTTGTCCCCCAGAAGGACAGAGAGGACTTTTAAAAATCATTTCTCTATTTCTCCCCAGAAGGGGTTTATGCCAAGCATTGAGTGCCAAAACTTTTACAGCTGCCTCCTGAAGGACTTCATCCTAAACCTCTTAGCCCTGGGAACAGAAGGAACTAAACATACGTGAGTTATCCTAGATCACAGAACAAATAAGTGGCTTTGAATGGGTGTAAAGTACTCTCAGGGGCTACACCCTCTTGAAACAGCACAGATAGGAGGTGGGAATTTATGGCTCTCATTTTCTTTCCAGAAGGGGCTTACAAAATACACTCCCAGTGGCTATTTGATGGCCTGGTTTTCACCAAACTTGCATCAGGAAGCTCAGTGGATGAAAAAACAATAGCCCTTCAATAGACAGAACAAGAGTTTGCCACTTAATGAGCCTTTCCCCAGCCGGCCCCGTGATAAGTCCAGGTCTACCTATTTTTACCAGGAGGAATTTTGCCATGCACCAAATGTCACAACTTCTATAGCTACCACCCAAGGGATTGTCTCCTTAATAAATCTAACTCTGGGAGCTGTTGAGGTTTTGCATTCCTGATTGGCCACAGACCAGAGAAAACAAAGAAGTAAACATAAAACAGGCCCACATTCAGCAGCTGTCTCCCCAGGATCAGAAGGTACAGCCTAAATGTAAGCATTTGCCACAGATTCCTTCCCTGGGTTACTGCAGAGTGGCAGACAAACCCCCATGCTCAGCTCCAGCACGGACACGCGTCCAGCACCACAGCATTCTGGCCACATCTAGAAAGTCTGGCTCCCCCTCACCATCTCAGATAACTGAGCAGGCACACCTGGGAGGACAGGGACCACCAGGAACTGAGACAGTAGTCTGGACTCCAGATAAACCCAAACTCTTAGGAGGCACCTTAAAATCTCTGGATGGACAGACTAATGAGATGCCTGTCCTACGCTAGGTCAGTCTGACAAGACTGAGAGAGGTGCTTGCATTATATAATGTGCAGAAACCAACACAGAGAGTCAATAAAAATGAAGAAACAGGGAAACATATTCTGAATAAAGGAAAAAGAAATCTCCAAAAACCAACCTGAGTGAAGTAAAGATATGTAATCTACCCAACAGGGAATTCAATATAAGGGTCATAAAACTGCTTACCAAGGTCAGGAAAGCAATGCAAAAACAAAGTGAGAAATTCAACAAAAAATAGAAAGTATTAATAAGTACCAAATAGAAAACAAAACTGAAGAATAATATAACTGAATTGAAAAAATCCAATAGAAGGGTTCAACAGCTGACTAGATCAAGCACAAGAAAAGAATCAGTCAACTGAAAAATAGGAAGCTGGAAATCATACAATCTAAGGAGCAAAAAGAAAAGGGAATGGAAAAAAGTGATAATAGCTTAAGAGACTTACGAGACATCATCAAGCATAGCAACTGCATTACTGTATCAAAAAAAAAAAAAAAAGAAAAGAAAAGAAACAGAAAGGAACAGAAAATAATGTCAGAAGACTTCTCAAGCCTGGGGAAGGAAATAGAAATTTAGATCTAGACAGCCCAAATGACACCAAATAAGATGAATCCAGAGAGACCCACACAAAGACATCATAATCAAATTGTAAAAGTTAAAGACAGAGTTTTGAAAGCAGCGACGGAAAAGTGAATTATTATCACCACAGTTTTCAGTAAAAAACTGACAGGTCAGAGGGGAGTGAGATCATATATTCAAAATGCTAAAATAAAAAAGTGTGCCACCAAGACTACTATACCAGCGATCAGGTCTTTCAAAAATGAAGGGGTGATAAAGACTTTTTCAGATGAACAAAACAAAGTTTTTCACCATGAGACCTGACTTACAAGAAATTCTAAAGAAATTCTTCCACATTAAAGGAAGCAGCTGCTACTTAGTAACAAGAAAACATGAAAGTATAAAACTCACTGGTAAGAATAAATCCAAGAGACTCTAATATTATAATAGTGATGGATAAATCAATTATATCTCTACTACAAAGATTAAAAAGCAAAACTATTAAAAACAACTGAAACTGTGATAATTTTTTAAGAAAGCAAATTATTTTAAAAAATGTAAATTGTGACATTAAAAACCCAAAATGTGGGAGAAGTTGCAGTAAAAGTGAGTGTAGAGTTTGTGTATGCAATCAGTTAGGTTGCTGTTAGCTTAAAACAGCCAGTTATAAGGGCAAGATGTTTTCTGTAAGCCTCAGGGTAATCACAAAACAAAAGCCTGTGATGGATAGACAAAGGATAAAAAGAAAAGAGCCAAATCATACCACCACAGAAAGTCATCAAACCACAAAAAAAGAAAATAATAGAGGGGAATAAAACCCACAAAGAAACTATAAAACAATCAGAAAAAAATTAACAAAATGGCACAAATGCTTACCTATAAAAAATTATTTGAATTGATTAGTACCAATTTAATGATGAGTACATGCGGTATTTGTTTTTCCATTCTTGTAATACTTCCCTTAGAAGAACAGGATCCAGCTGCTTCCAGAGGATAATACAATAGATAGTTCACCAATTATTTTTCATGGCTGAATAGTACTCCATGGTATACATATACCACATTTTATTAATTCATTCATGTATTGACAGGTACTTGAGTTGTTTTCCCAACTTTGCAGTTGTGAATTGTGCTGCTATAAACATTCAAGTGCAGATGTCTTTTTTAGCGAATATCTTTTTTGTCTTTAAGTAGATACCCAGTAGTGGGATTGCTGGTTCAAATGGTAGTTCTACTTTTAGTTCTTTGAGGTATCTCTGTATTGCTTTCCATAGATGTTGTAGTAGTCTGCAGTCCCACCAGCAGTGTATGAGTGTTCCTATCTTTCTGCATCCAAGCCAACATTTGTTGTTTTGGGATTTTTTTGGTAAAAGCCATTCTCACTGGAGATAAATGATATCTCAGTGTGGTTTCGATTTGCAGTTCTTTGATGATTAGAGATGTTGAGAATTTTTTCATATGTTCGTTGGCCATTATTCTGTCTTTTGAAAAATTTCTGTTCATGTCCTTTGCCCACTTTTTGATAGGGTTGTTTGATTTTTTTCTTGCTGATTTCCCTGAGATTTTTATAGATTCTAGTTATCAGCCCTTTGTCGGATGTGCAGCATGCAAATATTTTCTCCCATTCTGTAGGTTATCTATTTGCTGTAACGATTGTTTTCTTGGCTGTGCAGAAGCTTTTTAATTTGATCAGGTCTCATTTATTTATTTTTGTTGTTGCTGTGATTGCTTTTGGGGTCTTCTTCACAAATTCTTTGCCTAGGTCAATGTCAATGCAACATTTTCTTCTAGAATTCTTATGGTTTCATGCCTTACGTTTAAGTCTGTTATCCATCCTGAGTTGATTTTTGTGAGAGGTGAGACGTACAGATCATGTTTTAGTCTTCTACATATGGCTATCCAATTTTCCAACCACCATTTATTGAATAGGGATTCTTTTCCCCTCAGGTATGTTTTTGTCTGCTTTCTCAAAGACCAGATGGCAATCTGAGGATGGTTTTATATCTGGGTTCTCAGTCCTTTTCCATTGGTCTATGTCTCTGTTCTTGTGCCAATACCATGCTGTTTTGATTACTATGGCCTTGTAATATAGCTTGAAGTCTGGTGAATTGACGCCTCCCAATTTTTTTTTTTTTTTTTTGCTTAAGGTTGCTTTGGCTATACAGGTTCTTCTTTGGTTCCATACAAAGTGTAGAATTATTTTTTCTAGATCTGCCAAAAATGATGTCGGTATTTCAACAGCGATCACATTGAATCTGTAGGTCACTTTGAGTAGTGTAGGCATTTTAACAATGTTGATTTTGCTGATCCATGAGCATGGTATGATTTTCCATCTGTTTACATCCTCTGCTATTTTTTTCCTCAGTGTTTCATAGTTCTCCCTGTAGAGGAATCAAAGACTAAATACCTTTCACAATAGCAACAAAAAAATAAAATAAAATATTGAGGAATATATTTATCTATACTTCTTAAAAAAACATTCTGAACAAAATGAAAAAATGAACACAATTTTCCATTACTGTGTATAATGCTTAAGTTTTATTTCACTTTTTAAAATTTTAAAATCTATAATAGATTCTTTAAAATTACCAAAAAATTTCATAAAAATTATCTTAAAATAGTAGACTTTGAATGTCATATCATTTTAGAAAATAACTAGCAATAAAATTGAAACATTTTTGTTGACTGCATATCAATTATATATAAACTATAGACAAAATATTTCACTTCAGATAATTTTCCATAAATCTTTTAATTGCTACTTGTGAAAAATTACAAGGAAAGGTTTAGTTTTGCCTCATGGTCCACACCTCTTCTTATCTAGGCAAGTTTCTTATTTTAGTAATTTTTTTGCAACTTTATATCAAATTGTTTTATTAATAATCAAAGAAAATACAATTTTATAGTAAATGATAAAATATTAAAACATAAAATATTCCCTAATGACATGTTTTAATAATTCAAAATAATTTAATATTTATTGTTGTAACTTTAAATATAAAATAGACATTTACACATTTCAAAAAAATTATGTATGTGCACATCCTTTTATTACTTATCAGTTTTGTTATAAGTAATTTGAATTTAAATTTGCCTCTTCTAAATTTGCACAAAACAATTGATAGTTTTTGTAATTTTTTGTAATACTGGAGAGTTTATTTCATATGTTTCTATTTCTGTTGTTAGCAGGTACTGAGATTTTGACATTTGATAAAAAATATAAAACTTGAAATATGACTTTTTCTATTAAAAATAATATATTTAGTGTATACTAAAGATATTTTCCTCACAAATTTAATAGAGAGTGGACTTGTCCTTTCTAAATAGTTAAACTGCAGTAGTCAATGCAATAATTGCATAGCTAATATATTTGATTGGAGATAGAAAAGCTATATCTTTAAATGTTGAAAGAGATTAAGTGAAAAAACCACATAAGATGAATATTTCTTTTTTTCTTTTGTACTCGTGTGGTTCTATTCTTCATTGTTATATATTATACATCAGAGTAAAACTTGAAGAAAGATTTATTGTAATCTTTGTCAGAATGCTTTGTACAGCACATTTATAATGCAAAATTCTCATATAAAATTCAGAACATTATTTTATGAAGAAGGTGTATTATATCCAGAAGTCAAACCATATTTTATGATGAGTTAGTACCTTGATTCTAAAAAATAAGCAAACGCTATTATACTTCAATATGTAAATCACCATTAGATATACTGTAAACCTATATATTAATTATGAAATTATTTTTCCTTCTTTTGCTTTTCAATAAAATATTCATTTAGTTCCTCATTGTAGCTGTTAACTCTTCTCTAAAAATAAAGTTCTAAAAGGATCTTTGAAATACTTCAGCCACATCCATATATCACCTAAAAATGTTCAGAACTTCTTGTCTTCTGTTATTTACAGTTTTTGAGTACTTTTATTAAACTCGAAAAGAGGATCATAAAAGCATGTGTACTGATATTCAAAACAAAGACATTTATCCTTATAAATGCTCTTGCATTGGTTATCAGCATAAAAGTTTTTCTAGCATTATTTAAAGGCTTTTCTAAAGAAAAAAAGAAATGAAATAGAATCTTCAATATTATGACAAGTGTTAAGTGCTGATACTGTTTACAAAGATACTAAGTAATCAAAGAATGGGGTGGCAATTTAGTAGGTTTAGTAAACAAAGCTGTCTTACATACAGAACTTTCACATTACATTGAAATATGAAATTTAAAAAAATCATGTAAGTATGTATGATGCTGGAGTAAATTAGATACATAAATGATCAAAACTTTCAGTAATTCAGACATATTTTTGCTTTGTTTGGAAATGTACATTTTAAAACAAATTACAGAATATGAGCATACCTTGTTCTAGCATAAAGAAGTTGCATACACCTTTTCTATATCTAAACAACTTAAACTAGAGGGAAATGGAAAGTCATTGTTCAATTTTATCTTTCACAATTCCTTTTCAACTCTTTCTGAATATATTCAGTATATTCAGAAAACTAGCTCAAAATTAAATCTTAAAAATGTTAGCAAACCCTTGCCATTTTTGATTAATTCTAGAATACAATGGGGTTTGGTGAAGAGAGATCTTTAAAAACTATTTGATACATTTTCCTTTTTTGCTTCTTTTCTAAGTTTAAGTGAAGGAAAATGAGAGGACAATGATATGTGGTGTGTCAATAGGCGTTGTGGCGTCACAACTTAAAATTAAAATTTGATGCATGCAGCAGGTGAATTCCATAGTAAATCCTGAAACTCAGCTCCCGCCACTCTCAGCGGCAATTTGAGGACAGTCTTGACCACACAGGCGCCCAGAGGCATACATGCCTGTCAGTGACCCCAGAGATAGGCCCACTCACCTGGATCCCATTGTGGATGTTGAGGTGGCACTGTAAGTTGGCACCCGCCCCTCTCAGCCGCAGCCTGAGAGCAGTCCTACCAGCCCATAGGCCAGCTGGGAGACAAGTCTATCTGCGATCCTAGAGGCAAGCCTGCCAACCTCAATCTTGGCTGTATATCGTGAAGCAGCCCTATAGTTTGATTCCAGCCCCTTTCAGCCATTGTCCAGGGCCAGTGCTGGCTGTCAAGCAACCCACCCAGCTATACACCATGCATTGTCCCATAGATCCTAAGGAAGCCACACTTAAGTGCACACATGGTAACAGGCCTGCAGTCTGCAGACCCTGAAGGGAGCCTCATCCTAGGCCCGGCCCTACTTACCAAGGTCCTGGAAGCAGTCCAGACTACCTAGAGATCGGAGAGGATCCACACCCACTGGAGCCTCTGGTAACATGCTCAGGTGTTCATATAAAATCTAGATCCTACTGCAGAATACCTTTTTGAAATGTTCCTGTTTCTTTAGTCAATTTTAATAATATATATGGTTAAAGGACTAGATAGAAGTTACTCATTATACTTAAGTGAAAAGTTTATTTTTTATTTTCTAGTATGAGGGATATGTCATTATATATAATTTTTAAAATAAAGAAAACAAAGAAAAATATATTGTCTTTTTATTTCTAATATTTTTAGGCATTTTAAAGTTTGTGAAATATTTAAGTTAAGCTTCCGCATCCTGATTCTTTTGTGTATCATAACATACCTGGGAATTTTTAACTTTTAATATAAACTCTTCATAAAAAATTTTAATGACAATATAATCCAATATTATGTGCAGATAAAGAACACAAAATGTTTTCTATTATTAGATATTTGTTTATTGCCAGCTTTTCATTATCCCTATTAATACTGCTCATTGTATTCTTGAAGAAGGCATTCAAAAGTTTAGGAACCAATAATTCCTAGTTATAAAGGGGGAACGTGAACAAATGCTTTTCCCTCAATAAACATGTCATTGAAATAACAATGAAGGCAAAAGCTTTATTTAAAAACACAATATAATAAACTAAATATATTTATTCAATAACTTTATGTGTTTTGGAAAGAATTAAAATAGCCCACTAACCATAGTGACATGACTAAAAACTATTAGAGACAATGATTTTTTTCACCTTTGAATCAGAGCAAGTTCAACAAAAAGATATTTAATCCATGTCAGTTAAGTGGCTGAAAAATCTCCTGCTTATATCAATCATAGCAAACAACTATGACACTAATGTAGGCTTCCCCCCATAACCCAGTGACCTATCCCTGTATTGATTTAATTCAGACCATTCCCTCTCCCTTGCTCTTCCCTTAACAGTATATAATTTGGCTAACTTTGAAAGGAAAAAGGTAATAAAGATCGTTTTTTCCTTTTTGACAATATTCTAGAAACAAGAAGACATGCTTCAGTGTACCAAACAGGGAAAATCGGTGGAGATCCACATAAGTCAAGTAGAATGACACTATTTTAAAGACAAACAAAATTTTTCTCAAGCCATATATAGCCAAATGCCTTCCATATTGAGAACAGGCAGGGAACCCATCAAAATGAAACAGAATTAGGAGTGTGAAAAATGTGACCTGGATAAATGTCTTCTTATTCTGGAACAATTCTGACTTTGAAAGTATTAACCAATAAAATTAGAAGGAAAAGAAGAATTTCAACTAAATGTAATATGGAAAATGTTATAAAAAATGATATATTTCTTGTCAGAAAGGCTCAGGAGAACCTATTGAAAAATCATTACCAAAGATAATAGAATTTACTAAAATGGTTGGTTGAAAAATTAACATACAAAAGTCAATATACACGGGCCATCAAGAAAGTATCCAGCCATTGGGAATATAACGAGAACGGTTTACACGGTTGAATATTTTATACATACATACGAGGATAAGTGGCTAGGTCATAGAACAAATGAAAATAATAGTAGAAAACAATAGTAACTATTAAGAGAATTAAAAAGAGGTCACTCTTACAAGACAAATAAAAAATCATACCATATTTATGGTTAGAAAGACTCAGTATCAATAAAAATATGAGTTTTCCTTATACTAATCTAAACAAAATGCAATAATTACATTAACAAGTAAAAGTTAATAGAAAGCTTGCAAAGGACAACTTTGCTCTTTCTCCTTCTTCCCATTTGAACAAATCTGAAGACTTATCTTTTCTGATACTTAGAAAAAAAATCTCTGGCCAGTACCATGAATTTTATCTTCAGCCTCAGATAATAAACAGTTGTCTATTCAGTTCTATTTCCATAGAAGGCCACATGTTTAAAAATACATTACCCACCTCACTGACATAATTACATAACTCTATCTAATGAATATGTTTCTCATTCTGGTTCTGTTTAGACTGAGAACTTCTACCTAATTTTTTAACCATATACATTATTAAAACTAACTAAAAGAACAAGAACATTTCAAAAGTTGTTCTGCAGTATCTACATTACATATGAATTCATATAATATATAAGTATACAATTTAGCATAAACTCATTCAACTGAAGAGTAACTGTGTACAATGTTTTATGATAGAGATTTGTTAATATTTACCAAAAACTTTGCTAGGAATCATCAAAATATGGAGATTGAAATAAAAGCTTTACAATAAATAGTGACCACTAAACGATCTCTCTAAATAGGGGAATAAATACATTTAGAGTTCACCTCCCTCATTCCTCAAATAATTTTCAGATAGAACTGGTGGTTAAAAATCTTAAAAAGAAACAAAATCTGAAAGTTACTATACAGATAGGGAACATACTGTAACTTAACAGCAAATTCAAGAGATATAAAGTCAAGTCTATTTTATTACATATTTAGATATCTGTAAATAAAGATAATATCATACATTCAGTACCAGCTTTAAAAGTCTAAAGTTTCACAGTGTTAAATTAATAGATAAGGCTTTGCAGATGAGTGGAAGAAAGAATGGACCAAACCACCTGAGTTCAAGTCACAGCTCCTGTCACTATCTGTGTGACTTTTGGCAAGTTGGTTAACCACGAATGCCACTGCTCACGTTCTTTCTGGACACATTTGGATACGCTCTGGCCACGTTTAACATATTAAGGTCTCTACGTAATGAATACCCCAGGCTCTTGTTTACACAAAAGGATCATTTTTGTCACAAAATATCTCCCTTTTATTCTCTGATAGTTTCATTTTGCTTATTTTTTAAAATGTGATCTCTTGAATCACAAAATGCACTGATTTAGGGTATCTTTTCCCCATATTCCTTTGGCAATTGATGATATTTCCATATCTATCTATCTAATCATCTATATCCATACAATTTTTCTCACAATTTCCAATCTCCTCTTCATTTCTCCGAAGTCTTGCTATCGTTGAAGACAATCTTCATGTCAATTACTCAGTGAAACTTTCCCGGCCTGCGTTTGCTTACCTGGCATATTGAGCCACTAACCGTCAATCATCATTTGTGCCATTAATTGCATTTTTCATGTATTTGTGTGTTTTCTCCTTAACTTCAGGTTAAATTGCACGAAGTAAGCTGCCTTGTGCATGTTTTTTATCTTCTTCATCTTTCCAAAGTGCCTTGCATAGTAAACATTCAATAAAATTATAATTTGATAATTTTGAATGAGGCACTGTGAAGTCTGAAAATGATGAAACTGGCAGTAGTGACAGGAACCATAGAGAAGATAGTCATAACATTTTTCATGTATTACATCTTCCGTAATGTCGTCAAATTTATCTTTCCAAATTATAGATTTGTTTAAGTTACTATTTAAAAACAACATGCCCTCACCATCAAAATAGCAAACTCTAAATCAAAGGATGTCTTCAAAAGGGTTGAATGACAAAGCTTGAGATTATCAATTCAGAAAATCTTAATGAGTATTAAATATGATAATCCATGTACATTTCATTATGTAGAGTCTATCACATAGTAATTGTTCAATAATATTGTCACTTAGGTATCATTATTAAATATTTCTATGTACTTAAAATATTTCAGAAATAAAAATAATTTAAAACTTTTAAATCTAAATAAAATTAGTTTTTCTCTTAAAATTGCTAAATATGAGAGTGAATTTTCTACCCGAAAACTCACATGCAAATTTTTTCTTAAAACATTTAAATATTTGAATATATAAGGTGTATCGGCCTGTTAAATAGCACACATTTTAGTATTTTCATATCATGACTAATAATATAATTTATTAATATGTTTTAAAATTTTCCTCCATTTAAGTGATCATCATAGGAAATATCAATGCATAATAAGGAAAGTTAAATATAAATTTAAAATCCTGATGTAACCTTATATCTTTAAATATAAGATAGTGAGGCATATTTGTACTTTTCCATTGCCAAACTTTGATATCTGCAGAATATATTGCCAGCATCCTGTTCTAACAGGCAAGGAATCTTAGAATTCTCTTTTGATCTCTCACCCTACTTTCCTATCTATTTCAACCATAAATACTGCTGCTTATTCATTTAGATTGCCTCAAGATTCACTTGTCTTCCTCATTTTGTTCTGTCAAATATAATCTGAAATTATGCCTCGACATAAAATTTCTGAGTCAATATATTGTTACTTTCTAGTATTTAGATTGCGTAGTTGAGGGTGGAGAATTTATCTATGGATATCTTCACGAAACTTCACAAGCCACCACTCTTGTTAGATTTGCACATTTTCCACTAGATTAGTCTGCATAGTACTTTTCTCTTTTTTTATTAATTGCTCCCTTTTATTGTATAGACTTACAGTATGGTCCACACATTCTTTCAAACTGCCCATGACCATCAAAAAATTCTCATCACCCCCTGTGCCATACTTTCCAATTATACAGGACGACTGCCTAGTTAGGTAAACAGAATGGGCTACACAGTTACAAAAACATGCTTTGTGCACACTCTCCTGGCCTAGAATAAAGGTTGGCTGTGTATGGCAGACAACTCAAGTTGTAAAATATTAGAAGACACAGATTGCACTATATGTATACATAAGAATATACTAAAAAAATAAATATCAAGCCACAGATGCAACGTGAAATATTGTCTACCTGATAGAAAGTCAGAAACAATTTTTAAAGTAATATTTTATGATTGTTTCAAATCCAAAAATATTTAAATGGCTCACTCCAAAATAGATGTAAGCCCTGAGAATTAATGTCCTATGAGGTTTGAAAAGAGATTTATATGCCCATATTTGTAGATACATCAATATTTTAGTATTCAAATATTTTGAGTTAAATATGATTTAGAATACATGTATCTTTCTTTCCTAATTGGTAAAAAGTTTCTTTGAGGAAAATCTTTTAATAGTGGTAAGTGATATACTATATAATAAGGTGAAGATCTCATTAATGCTCAGGTGGCATTTGCTATCCCACAATATTCCCTAAAGATGTTTAATTTGAATGTTAATTTTAATAAAAAAATATTTTTTTATTTGAAGTAAACAATAAAAAATTTAAAGTCATAGTCACATGATTCAAAATGGTGTTTCTCCAGAAAATATAAAAATATATTGCTATATTACAGGATTTTTCAAACATCTAAGACTTTTCCCTGAAAATCAATGTGCAGCCGATTATTTCTGAAAAACGCATGCACTTGCATAACCACCTCAATCAAGACGTAGAAAACTTACACCTATACAGAAAAGTTCATTATGTTCCTTTTTGTAATCCAACTGTGCCCAGATTACCTAACACCTAACCCAAGAAACAATTAATCTGATTTGATTCAGTATAGTTTTGCCTGTTCCAGAATTTCTTAAAAATGGACTCATATAATATGTTTTGTGTGACTTCTTTCATTCAGAATAATTTCTATTTAATTCATATGTGTGGATGAGTGTACAATTAGTTTTATCCATTTTACTTATATAACCACAGGTTACTCATTTACCTATTAATAGATATTTGGGTTGTTTCTGGTTTAGGACTATTATGAATAAATGTTAGGAACATTTGTACGAAAGTATCTTTATGGAAATATGTTTTTATTTCTCTTGGGTAAATACCTAAGGTTAGAATTGTCCATTTATATATTAAATATTAAGTTTATAAAACAAATTTTCGTATTTTTTGAAGTGGCTGAAGCATTTTATTCTCCCACCGTATAAATGCATTAGTGTTCCAGTTGTTCGGTTGGTATTGTCTCTCTCTCTCTCTCTCTCTCTCTCCCTCTCTCTCTCTCTTTCTGCCCCTCACACACACATGTGTTTAATGTACAAAAGGCAAACAAATAAAAATTTGAATACAAATACAAAAATTTGAAATCAAGAAATCTAGAACATACTTTTTTTTTAGTTAATTAGTCATGAACACTGCATGTAATCAATGGGTGATACATGGCTTTTGGGTTAATTGTCATACCTAAGTTCTAAAAAGCAAAAATCTATTTATTTTCATATATAATATTGTCTGATGACTTAACTATTTACTGATATCTGAAGTCAAATTTAAATAGTGTTACTTTCAGTTTTGATTTCTGTCATAGGCATAATGATGCACATTGACACCTGTGAAAGATTAAAACAAATGAGATCAAATTTATCTCTTCAAGTTATAAGGCCACATTTTTGTCATATTTTAAGAACCATGCAATAAAATTTATTTTCAGTAAAAAAAACTCAAAACAGAAAATACACTTACATTAATGATTAATAAATCATAAGGGCATTTTAAATTATGCCATATTTAGGAGGAAGACTTCTTAGTTCTAGGACTCCTACGATGTTCTTTATTTTCTCTATGTTATTATCTGGTAAAAAACAACAACAAAAAATCAAGCTTTACTTTGTATTTTTAAAAACTGGATTATTTTAGTTTGTATTCAAAAGAGTATGACAATATTAAATTTGCTTTTCGTACATTACTGCTTTCTGGTAGTTCTGCCATCCCTTCTTTGTAAGTTCCATTTCTTCATAACGACATCGAATCTCTACCGAAAATAGCTGCTATTGATCCTCATTCGATCAGCTGTGTGTCTTCGAGAAAAATCACTATTTGCAAACATTTTTGTACTTTTCTCTAATTAAGAAAACAAGCTATCATTTTGTTTTATTATTTCAAGATGCTTAAATATTTATTTTTGAAAAGATAATATGATTAAATTCCATTATATGAATTCGATTGTATGTAATCACATTCATTCCTGGTTAACATTATATTTAATATCTACTTAGTTTGGCATGTTTAAATTGGTTATTATATCAAATATTGATACTTATTTCATTGTTACAGAGAAGATTCTAAAATGTTTGAGTACTTGGCATTTTTAGTTATGTTATGAGTGAGAAGTGGGAATTAAATTACAACTGAATTTGAAAATTTTATTATCATGGTCATTGAGAGCTGTCACTTCAGATAAGGATAACATTATTATGCCACCTGATATAAATTATTACTAGCATTCTGCAACTTTTTTTTGCTTTAATTTGAATATGGAGCTTCATCAGTTATCCTTAAAGCATTAGTGAACCAAAAATTGGACTGTAATACAATCAGTTTATAATTCAGAATGAAACAATCATATATGTATATAAACAGTTAAATAAGCATGCTTTTTAAAATAGGAAACATATTTAAATAAGTTACATGACATTATAATATTTGTTATAAACTTGCAACTATCTATTTCAATTAAACATAGCTTAATGTATCACATACAGTATTACAAAATCAAAAACTTTTGAAACAAGAAGAGGCCTTTAGATTGATACGTCCAACTCTTTTATTTATGAAGCTAAATGACTAAAACAGTGAGATTTTAGTTGATTTGCCCAAGATTATCCAGAAACTTACCTTTAGATTTGAGTCTGGTTCCAATGATAGACACATGAACATACAAATTCTGAAATACTTAGTAAACATTAGTATATTATTTTACCCCAAATGATGTCATTACACAAATACTTTATACTCCCTTTTTCTCAATTTTGTATTGGTAAATCATTTCACATACATGAATTAAAAAATATGTAACAAAAACACCATTATAGTAATTTCATGCATTAATAAAGTTATCACACGTATTTTATATACTAAGATTAGATATTGAATTTTTTGTTTAATTTTTGTTTTATAAAATTAAGTCAAAAAGAGAAAAATTAGATATTTATTTAATTATTACATTTCATTGTTTTCCTTCATTTTTAATTAATGGTTTTACAAAAATCAATTAAAAAGGATGTATTGATCTTCATAATGACTACGACAATGGGCACATCAGAGAATTATAGTATAGAGTTATACATTCAGTTTATAATTTTTAAAAAGTCAAACATTTTCTTATAATTAAGCATAAGATATTTACATTTGATTTATTTGGTTTAAGATGTTTGAATATGGCAGATGGATAGTTTGTTGAACCGATATTTTTCATCATATAGATATGGCTTGTGAAGTTGAGAATGGATTTGATTTTCACCATCTGTACATAGATTTTTTTTTCTTGCATACTTAGCACAATGTGACATCTAATTTGGTTACTAAAATGGCTCTTCATATTTCTAAATTCAAAGAATTATGATTTATTTAAAATATTCTATATCATGTAGCACTATTCGGGTTTGCAAAGTGGCCTGGAGTATGAAAAATTAAAATTGTTTTCCATTTTAAAAGGCAATGTTCTGTGTTTTACATTTGTTCAAAACTTTAAGACAAGATAAATATGAAAAATACTCTAAACAAGTCAACACCAAAGTATTTGTCTGGATCTTAAAAATTAATAATATTGGACAAAGGGGGGATAGCCTCTCTGATACACTTACTCTATGTTGTTTTCCAAAAAAAAAAATCATAAAATTAAACTTAATTTCCAAGTCTGTCTTTTTAATTCCTATAGGCCTTGGAAAAAAAAACACAGGTTCATGGTCCGCATTTTTTGTGTTGTGATTGACACAATTAGTCTCAAGAATTATGTGGGGAAAAAATGGAGCCAGCATTTAAATGATTTATCTCAAAAGAATTTTCCAATTTTGCAAGTATTTGAGGGGTTTTTTTGTAAATATGTAAGAAAATTAGATGAAATGTGTATTTATGTAATAAGTTTGCTTAGGCTGTGTATTTGTAGTAGTCAAGCTGATTCCAGGAGAACCAAATATGGTAGTGGTTTATGCAGAAAAAGATTTAGTGAATTCATCATTGCTATCATGTGGTACAAGTAATGGTGAAAGCAAATATTTCTTTCCATGATAGAGGAAAATAAAATATTTTTTTATTTTGCGAGAATACTTGAAAATATTTTCATAAACTAAATGTATAAAACGTTATATGTTATGTTATACTTAATTTCCCATACTCCAAACACAACCAAGATACAGCATAATGAGTTACCAGAAAGCCTTATTCTGTAATAAATACACCCTGGGGCTTGGATTCAGACATAGCAGCCTATATACAGCTTGGCTGCATTTCGTATTATTTATATTACTTTGTGAAAGTTACAAAAAATCTGTATACTTTACATGTTAAAACTTCTGAATAATAGCAGAACCAAACTCACAAAATTGTTTTGAGAAATAAAATCATTAGCATGTGTAAAATGGCAAAATGCCTAAGACATAAAGGTGGAACATAAAACTTAGATATTGTTGTTATGTAGAGTCTATTGTGACCATGATTTGTATGCATATAAAGATTTAAAAACACATGCAATGATCTTTATTTATATTTATATTTTTAATTATATTAATAGGGACAAGTTTTAATTTTAGAAGTGAGATAGTGTCTTAGTCCTGTTGTAATGCTGTAAGGGACTACCTAAGTCTGGGTAATTTAAAAAGACAGGAGATGTATATGGCTCACAACTCTACAGACTGTACAAGAAGCATGGCACCTGCATTTACTTCTAGTGGGAGTCTCATGCTATTGCCACTTTATGGCAAAAGGTGAACAAGAGCCAGTGTTTGCAGGGATCACATGGCAAAAGAGGAAGAGAGAGAGAGGATGAGAGAGAGAAGGAAGGTGCCAGCTCTTTTTATCAACCAGCTCTCTGTGAGAACAGTAAAATGAGAACTCACTCATTACCATAAGGGTGACACCAACCCGTTCATGAGGGATCTGCTCCCATGACCCAGATACCTCCTATAGGTCCCACCTCCAACAGTGGATCACATTTCAATATGAGGTTTGGGGGGACAAACTTCCAAACTAATTTATCTGCTGTTATGGGCTGAATTGTGGTCCCCCAAAATTCATACCTTGAAGTCGAAACCTCAGTGCCTCAAAACATAGCTGTATTTGGAGATAGGGCTTTTAAAAAGGTGATTAAAAAGAAATGAAGTCATTGGTGTGGGCCCTAATCCAATATGACGGATGTCTTTATAAACAGAAGAGATTAGGACACAGACACACACAGGAAAAGAGTGTGTAAGGACAAAGGGAAAAAGAGTCTATTAGCAAAACAATGAGATTCAGAAGAAACCAACCCTGTTTACATCTTAATCTTGGGATTCAAGTGTTCAGATCGTAAGAAAATAAATTTCTGTTGTTTAAGCCATCCACTCTGCGGTACTTCATTATGGCAACCTCGGCAAATGGATAACGTCTTTGATCGCTTTATGGTTTTATGCTTTTATTTTTCTCTTGCTGGTTATTTTTCTGTTCTAGTGGTAATGGAATTTTGCTACTTAATGAAAATTTTATTTTTCTACTTCCTGTTTTCTTCTAAATTTATGTACTATTTAGAGGCAGTGCAAGATGGGATAAATATATGAGGTGTAATAAGTAATAAGCATTAGAGAGAAAAATGCACTACTTCTGTAATTTAAAATTAGTTTCTGACACTTATAGCTACATAAATTTGAGAAGTCTTTTAACCTGTATAGTTCTCAGTTAATTGTATATCCTCACTTTGTGGGTAGTGATAATGTTTTATTTCTATCCCTAGGGATTAACAAAGTGACTGGTGCATAATAGAGACTAAATAAATTCTTTTTAGTCACAGAAAACAACAGAAATAATGATATAACAATTCATCTAGAATAGATTTTGATATTAAGTATTTTTTATACTCTGATATTTTAATTTAAAATTACTACAGTTTATATCCTGAAGGTGATGTTTAAATAGCCTATACTAAAATATCAAATATTTATTATGTTAACATCAACTTATTATATCATGCAGAATTTCAGTTATCTTAATCCCTAACTAAACAACCCAGGTTGTTTTATATCATATATCTTTGTATTTTCTGCTTTCTTTGTTATGATAAACTGCAAAGTATATTAGGAGCTCACCAATACCCTTGCATAGGATAGTAAGAAGACATCATGTGTGTCAACATATCTCAAAAACATTTGATTAACATATTTTAAAATTATCTTTATGCAATTCTCAATTTGATGGCTAATTGTGTTAGTTGAGAAAGAAATATTTTAGAATTGAAAACCCTACACAGTATTTTTGTTCATTTAATAATTTATTTATGTGGTTAACATTAGTCTCTATTTTGCCAAAGCCTCATGAGAGATGGACTCATATTTATCTTGTTCATTATTTTTATAGTCAGTGTTTTAAAAAGCATCAAGCACATAATGGATATTATTTATGGAATAAAAGATTAATGAGTTAAGAAAAACATATATATGTCAGTCAAGTTTTCACTTAATATTATGATGGTCTTTTACATTGTTTAGATTGTCTTTGGCACTCAGCATTTTTTATTTAGAATGCTTAACCAAATATATTTTTTAAATAATATATATTTGTATAAATTAAAAGAATTTCTGGGTTTGAATTTTGTTTTTTTATGTTTCTCTAATAGGAGTCTGTGAAAAAATGAAAAGAGAAAACATAGTGTTTAGATGAATCTAAATTATTCACATTAATAAAATTTTGATAAAATTCACTATTAGTTTATAATATACCATAATGAAGATAATTTATTTTTGTTTCTTATGTTAAATGTATACGTATTTTCAAGAAAACTTTCAATCCATGATTAGGCGATTATACGTGAATAATGGAAAGAAACCTTTGATTTATTGTTTTCCAATATGTATGTTTTTCAGTTAAGCTATATTGTTGGAGGAAAACCACACAAACTCTAACTTATAGGGATGCATTCGTTGGCAAACATCCAACTAACCTGATATCTTTGAGTATCGGTTTCATTGAGAGCCAAGTTTTTTCTTCTTTCCTCTTTGGACTCTGGCCAGTCTAGCTCAATACTTCTTGGAGATGAGGGAGCAATATTGATCCTCCTTTTAAACTAACCTTGTATGAGTTGGCCACTCCTTTCCTTACCGCGAATGAAGGGGCACTGGAAGAAACCTGCTGCAGCACTTGTGAGGCAGAATTGTTTCCTTTATCTGGACCTGAGCTGAATTCCAAATATTGAAATAAAAGGAGAAAACGGCAATGTCGATAGGCTATCCTTTCAAGGGAGATACACATTCAGGAGTCTCTGAAAGAATGTTCTTGGGAAATGGAATTTGTTTGTTAGAGCAAGTGAAGGAGATTCTTATCACAAGACCTGGTACAGTTGTCAGCCAAGATAATGATTCGTTACACCAAAGAATTCTTGGAATATCAGGCTCTAAAGTCACTTTCTGTGTTAAAATTATAACGTGGGTTGTATTTTTTATATACAATATATAAGCATATAAATAGATGTGCATAATCATAAATGCTGTAAAATAAATACATAAAGATTTTCCATCTCTGTTTTATGCAAAATTTAAATCAACCCTGGTGTAAAAATACCCTAGTTCTTTAATGCAGATAAATTAATGTTAATTAAATCTATTAATTTCTATGTTGATGCTAGCATTTTATAAAGGCAATACCATCTGTTAGATTAGTATGAAAAATACTATAAAGGTTTAAAATACAACATATATAAATCTATAGTAATGCTATATTTTACTATTTATATCTCCAGGCTTTATTTACCTTTTTAAAAAGGCTAGATTGTGAAAGAATACAATTCTGTAATCAGACCAAACTGGGTTTATATTTTGGTCCTGCCTATTCTGCTTTGAGAAAGTTACTTAGATAAAAAAGTAGAGGAGAATTCTAATCCTTGTTGTATTATTTAATACAGAATTTATATAGAATTTATTTGACTTCTTTCTTCTTCATTTCGTCATGTAAAAACATGATTACAATATTTTCTTATATTTGTCAGTATCTTGAATGGCTTCCCCTTTGTATTGGAGTTGGGTTAAAGAGTTCTAAAGAAATACAATAGTTTGTACTGCCTCATCCTGTACACCTTCTATATGTTTATTATTCTACCTCTCTAACTTTTCTTACTAATCTTAGAAAAGCCACAAGTACTCTCCATATCAGAGTGCTTTAAGTAATCAATAAGAGTAATTGGCTGCATTTGAACACAAGCTTTATTCCAAATCTAATATATTTATACATTAAGTTAAACAGACTCAATGATAGGTCTCAATGAATATATTTTAATAACTACATTCCAAATACATTATATAATGCTGGAATATGGTTGGAAACTCTGTTTGTCCAAACTATAAAGCTAAGTATTAATTTTATAATATGTGAAACAGGGTGGACCAAATTTAATGGCAACTATATTATTAGAACACAATATAAATAATCCCACTAAAGTAACAATCTTAGTCAAAATGCCCAGGAGTCAGTCTACCCTCGATCAAAGGACTTGAGTATTGGAGAATGACTCACTGAAAGAAAGTGAAGGATTGTGATGATTTAAATAAAGTGTTTTAAAAATTTAAATTGTTTTAATGTGTCTGAATTAAGTACTAAAAATTGAATTTTACCTCAATAATGGAATCAGGATATGTTTAGTGGCAAGTAACAGAAACCTTACTATAGAGGACATTTATGGTTTACATGTCAAGAAACTATTATGATTGATTTAGCAACTTAATATCATAAAGGTTTCAGTTTCTTCACTCCTAATCTTCCAATATCGGGGAGAGGGGTGGCAATATCACCCTTCAAAATTACAAAAGCGTTGCTACATTTTCAATTTACACTGTCATACTTCAGCATTCATAAAATAAGGAAACAAAAATCGGGGAGAAGGGTGGGGAAAGGGAGCTAGAGACAAAAGCTTTCTCCTTCAATTTTTCATTTCATCAGAAATGAAAAGTGTTCTCTTTAACTTAATGTAATCATTATGTAACTTCTAGCCTAAGGGAAGTCATTGTTGTCATAAACATTAAACCATTAAAATCTTTGGAGGTCTTTAAAAATACTGATACTGGCCACCATCCCAAAACAATTAGTCCAAAATCACCAGGTCATCAGGATTCCATAAAAGTCCTTCAGGTGAATATAATGTGCACTTCAGGTTGACATTTACCATTCCTGATTCTAAGGTCATGGATCTTGTCTCCATTTCTCTGAGATCTGTCCCCCAACAATATTTGCTAAATTTCACATATTCCATGTTGGGCCTGGGTGCAACAGTTTCGATCCTGATCTTAGTCGTGGTCAGCCTAATCCCTGCCCCAGACTGCTTCTAACTCAGCTCTCCCTGATTATCTGTTAGCTTGAGGTTGCGTGAGAACTCTTCTGTGGCACATCTTCTCTAGAGTCTGTTAATTGCAAAGCAAGAGGTGACATCAAGAGCTCCTAGTTCCTTATGATGCTGGAGCTTATCCTAACAACATCCAGTCAAGAATAAATGTTTGTTCAATGAATGAGTGATCTGAGTGATCTTTATATTTGGTGTACGGTCTATAAATCTAGAACTTTTGAAAACATTGCAATATAAAGTAGTTGTTTATAAAGTAACATAGTGTTTGAAGGGGTAGAACAAGGATGAAGAAGATGGGTGCTTTTTTCCCCCTCAGAAACATATGGGCAAAAGTGAATGTCAAATGAATTAGAACCAACTTTGGAATCTTGAACCCACCATTAATCTTCTAAATATAATATTTTTATGAAAATCTGGGCTTGAATAATATACCCATTTTAGGAATTCATGAAAATTAAATGAAAAATGTATATAGAATTCTTATGAACTTTTAAGTTAAAAATGATAGTTATTATTTGTTGAGGGTTATAAATCGTGTGAGGCTTCATAAAAACATAGAATTCGAGTTTAATCTTGAGGCTATGATGCAATTTTTGGTAGATGACTGTATAATTGTTCATTTAAAGATGACATGGGACAAAAGGGGAACTATAATTTAGGAATGGAGGACCTGATAATCTAAATCTAAATATACTAAAAAAGAAAAGTGAAACTTACATCTGGAGAGCAGTGTTTAAAATTTGGCTTTAAGCTAGCTTCTTATATGCCTTTCTCATCGATCTATTATAAATTCTTTCAGAAATGTATATTTTTGTGTTTTTAGCATCCTTCACAGGCATACTGAATTTCTAAAAAGAATAGCAATAAATAAATATTATTAATAAAAACCTGCAAATCCTGAAAGTCAAGCTAAAGTTTTGGATTTGCTAGGCTATAGGGTGACAGTTGAAAGTTTTATATTATAGGAGTTAATATTAACTATTATAAAGATGTGTAACTCTAATGTATCTATTTTTTTACATAATACACTGTGCACTCTCAATTTTAATAGCAAGATAAAACTTAAGAATGCAGTTACTATTAGTAAATTGTTTTGTTTTTATGGTCTAATGCATTATTATTATTAAGATTATTATTTTGACAGAAACTATAACAATATAACCAATAATGGACCTTCAAATATATTAAATATACTATCTTAAAATCTAATTTCATTACATAGAATCTTTTAAATTGATAAAATAGAATTAAACAATAATTTAAATCGCAAATGTTATGGCTACCCTTAAAGGAATCTTATATCCAGTGCAGATTGGATTGCAATGTAAATTATGTTTGTAACATATATAAAGAACATTGGTAACAAACAATTTGCAAAATGTTGGTCATTGATATGTGAACATTTAGTTTCCCTGTATCATAGTCTGCATCATATATTTGAATATTTATTACCAAACATTATCATATAACATTATTATCACATAACATTAATATCTAATGTTATATAATAACATCTAATCTAATATCTAATGTTAGATAATATGTTATTATCACATAACATTAACATATAGTCTCGCTTTTTTAGAGAGACCCTAATTTATGGCAACAGAAGAACAGCAAACTTAAAAATCTCTAAACATTTAAGTAGTTACTACTTAATATGCTAGTACTATGGTACAAGGAAATTAACATATTCACTGTAAATTAGAACACCCATAATCTATCATTATTTCATTGATTAAGACAATTATTTTAATTAATCAAAAATTTATATTTTCCTGAAGTCACAGAACACATACTTTCCTTACCTGACATAATTATCCCCACAAATTGTTTACCTTTAATGCTTTTTCTGCCACTGAGAAAAGATAGATCCATTATATTCCATAATTCACTTTTGAAAAGAACACTTTATTACCATAATTCACTGAAAATGAAACCATACAGGCTCTCACTGGTGTTCAAAACACACACACACACACACACACACACACACACACACACAAAGAGTAATTTGAACAATCTAACAGAACCTACTGAATAAGTTGTGAAGAGGGAATTGCAGAGGAAAGAACAATGTTCACTCTCTCAACAAAAATACATTTTGCCTCTGGCAAAGCTAAGAGCATACATATTCCATATAGATTTAACAATGTTAAATACCGTTTAGATAAAAATTTTATTAGATTAAATATTAGCAGAATAAACAAAAAAGATCAATTACTCATATTGTAGATAGCATCTAGTACTAGCATAGTGTATCCACTAAGAACATGGACAACTCTGAATTTAGTCATAAAAATGTGGTAGTGTCATTCAATCTAAAAACCAATACTTGGATTCTAAAATATTAATATTTTGAATAAATTTTTGAATAGACTCTCATATAAAGCATGACTTTAAATCACTTCTTTTCCTTTTCTTAATATACATAGCAGATTGCTAACTTGGTTTACGGTTCATAGAAAATAGAAAATACTGAAGCTCCTGGCTCACAGCTAACATAGAAAACTGCAATTACCTCCTGCTCGGCATCACTGCCTTTCCCAGATGCCCTCCCCATCAATTAATCACATTGAAATAAAATGATCTTTCAAAATGCAAACTTGATCATGTTCCCCTTCCACCCTCTACTACTTTCTAAGTTTTTATTAATAACTTGCCATTGGCCTTGGAATATTATACCAATCTCAGTAGAAGTCCTCTACATGAACTAGCATTTTCTTTCTCCAGCTTCAAATCTGATCATTCCACTACCACCCACTTTCCCCCCTCACCTCCTACCCCCACTTCATAATTTTTACTCCAGGTAGACTAAATTATTTTACAGTTGTAATTTCTTGATTGTTCTTCCTTGTTTGGGGGGAGGGGATTTTTATGTATTGCATCCTCTCTTGGAATACTCCTTTTCTTATATCACCATTTAACCTGAAAATCTTTTGTGCATATTTTCTGTCTTATTTTAAGTGCCATTTCATCTAATGAAGCTTTCCCATTTTAAAATTCTTATTTCTTTTCTCATTATAGCATTTGATATACCATTATCTTTGTCTGTGTACTTGTTTCTACTTCTCTCTGAATTTAGGTGTTTTTGAAGAAATACTCATCATGCTTACAATTATATATCCACCAAATAGCACAATAAGTTAAGTATAATAAAATCCCTCAATATATGCAACCTGAACTTAGTAGAGGTCATATAGTAAGGAATGATGTAATACCTACATGGTCTTAATATGCATGTGCAAACACACGGAGTCTTTACTATTCATTTATTTATTCAAAATATTTTATTTTAACCAAGATAATTATTGTACATCCTAAATGTACATGTCACCTAAGAAAGATCTGCTGATATCCTATCTGTATTAATTTTTACACAGTCACCATTGAGTCAACTATGTTCTCCTGTAGACATAACCACCTAGACATGAGAACATAGATATATGAGTTTTGGATAAATTTTTAAACAATTAAGATTTTTGATCATTTTATTAAATTGACTTCTATTAAAGACAATTTTTTAACTTCTAATTTTATTCAGATATAGTACTGGCTATTGATACTATCCATAGATCTGAACCTACTGTTCCCTTTCTACTGAATAGGATTACCATGGCAACAACAAACACATCATTAGTAGAGTAAAACTATCCTGTATCACAATTGCCTAATCCCAGCTCACATTCTTATTATTGGGTTCACAATCCAATACTTGGTGAAGTCTGCTTCACAATGAAGAGCTAATATCTGAGGACCAAGAAGTGGAATTGCTGTGAAACCTTGGTCACTGCACTACAGTGATCTCTGTGGTAACTTACCTGACACTACCCTTTGGTAAATACTGTCCCAGTCATGTAAGTTGTAGGTGACTAATCCAGTTCTGTTTAGCTCAATAATAGTGTTGTCAGCATATGACACCTATGGCCTGCCATGAGAGAAAGTTAAAAAAAAAGGCCACCTGGAATTGTTCTTTTGGGAATCTTATCTAAAAAATTCTACACGATTGAGCTGATTTTCAGGAATGACAAGTCAATAAATCTAAACGAATGTTATGTACAAAAAGTCAGAGAAGCCATGATAGTTAAGCTTATGACTAAGAACAAGGAGAATTGGTAAAGAGAGAAAAAGAGATTAGATGGAGAATGAGATGCAGAGATCAAATAAAAATAAGAATGAGGCCAGGCATGGTGGCTCACGCCTGTAATCCTAGTACTCTGGGAGGACAAGATGGGAGGATTGCTTGAACTCAGGAGTTTGAGACCACACTGAGCAAAAGCAAGACCTCATCTCTAATAAATACAGAAAAATTAGCCGGGCGTGGTGGCAAGCGCTTATTATAGTCCCAGCTACTCGGGAGGCTGAGGCAGGAAGATCACTTGAGGCCAGGAGTTGTGGGTTACAGTGAGCTATGATGACGCCGCTGCATTCTACCCAGGGTAACAGTGCAAGACTCTGTCTCAAAAAATAAATAAATAAAAATAAATAAATAAATAAAAATAAATAAATAGATAAAAATGGTCTATGTCTATGAAAAAAGGAATAGAATTCTATCTTTATGAGAATGTTATTGGTTACATTCAGTATTTTCAGGCTACAAAAACAAACCCTGACTAACACAAATATAGAAACTAATTTATTGAAATAGAGCACTACATTGATAGGCTGAAAAATGATTGAAATACAGAAATATTGTATTGGTATGTAATATATACTATATATATATTTTTAAAATACTATCATATTGTCAACAAAAATTTCAAGTCCTTATGTCTACAGTTGAACAACATGGATTTGAACTATGTGGTTCTACTTACATCTGGATTTTCTTCTGCCTCTGCTACTCCTGAGAGAGTAAGACCAACCCCTCCTCTTCCTCCTCCTCCTCCTCAGCCTACTCATTATGAAGATGACAATGATGAAGACCTTTATGATGATCCACTTATACTTAATGCATAGTAAATATATTTTCCCTATAATTTTCTTAACATTTTCTTTTCTCTGGCTTATTTTATTGTAAGAATACAATGTATAAAACATATACTAAGTGTATTAAACAACATTTTTAAAGTTTCTAGTCAACAGTAAGCTATTAGTAGTTAAGCTTTTGGTGAGTCAAAAGTTATATATGTATTCATACCTGCAAGGGGGTGTCAGTGCCCCAACCCCTGTGTTGTTCAATGGCAAGCTGCAGAAACTGCAGTCTTTTTCCCCTTCTTTTTTTCTTTCTTTCATTTATTTATTTATTTTTTTGAGGTATCACTTACAGAGTCCTCAAAAAATAATTTTTATACAGTCAGTTTGCTTTTTCTGAGTATAGAGTGACTTTATGGGCAGAATTTATACTTTGCCATTTTAAGCTCTATATTACTAAATAACGTCTATAAAAATAATTGTACACCTAGATACGATAAAGTGAAACTATAGCTCAGCAATTGCATTATTTTTAAAACCAAAGAGAAAAGGCCAATTACCTACAAAGATGTGATCTCAAGGCACAATTCCTCATTAGCAAATATATACATGCCCAGAAAAGTATGTAGTGATAATTTCAAATTACTAGGGAAAAACAACACTATGAATTTAGAATTTTACATCCAAATTAGCCATAATTTCAGGATGAATCAAAATATAACTAAATTTCCAATGCAAAAAAAATTAGAGAGTTTACCACTTACAGAACCTCACTAAAATAACTATCATAGGATACCCTTTCTAGAGAAGAAAAATAAACCCTAACGAAAAAACTGGTGGCTTCCAGCCTGTGTACTAGAATCCCTCATCAAATCTGCTATAGATGAGCAACAGAAATGATTTTACAAAAAAGCCCTCTTCTATTAACAGATGGCAGAGAGCTGAGAATTCATGGATTCCTCCTTTGCCTAACAAGTACAACAGACATGAGTTTATGGCAAGCCTACACAGCTTCTGAGAGTTTCAGGATCTTGACAAATGTAAAAATTTATATATGCAGATGCAAAACAAGAATTGCCGATTATATATCTTAATACTTTTTCTTGTCCCATTCTATTATTTATTAAGAAAAGACTGTATCTCATCATTCATTAAATAGAGGTTGTCCTATAATAATCCAATTACCTCAAAAAATTTTAAATAAGTTTGATTCTTCTGTATTATTTCAAATACATGTGAGATAACAAAAGAACAAATTATGTTAACAAAAAAATGTTGCCAAAATTAAAGTAAATAAGTTATTTCTTGTGAGCAGACAAAATCACAGTTGCTTTACCGATTTCAAGCTGTTATTTTTAAACTGAAGCAATTTGAAATTGTCTGCCTAAACAGGCACAGCCCTAGTGCGATGTAGTACAGAGAACTGGGTAAAAAACTATTACCTCACTACTAGAAAAAGAAATTATTAGTTTGAAACAAAATGGTGTCAGTAAGAACTAGGTGTCTGTTAAACCATTCCTTCTGTAGAAATTGAAATATATTATTTGAGAGTGTTTTCTCAACGGGTAAGATCATAGTTTAATTTTTCTAAGCACTTAGCACTAGACTGGAGTAGAATACACTCCCGTGAAGGTCATAATAGGAAACCAGAAGTGACAATACAAAGCCATTGATTTCATAGTGTTTCACTACCGTGCGATAAAATTCAGCAGAAGGCATGTGGCTACTATAGACACACATGCACTGATGTCTATTCTGACACAAATTGAAGAATTGCACTTATATAAAAAATGAATTAGTTATAAAATTAAATCTTCTAATTCATTCATAGTGGTTAATTTAGAATAGATCAATCATAAATTTCAGAATCAATGTCATTAATTAAAGAAAAAGGTAAAATTAGTTAGTGTGTTGGAGAACTGCTGTCCCCAAACCCCAGGTCATGGACCAGTACGGTCCGTGGTCTGTTAGGAATCAGGCTACACAGCAGGAGGTAAGTGGTGGGTGAGGGAGCGAAGCATCATCTGTATTTACAACTGTTCCCCATCCTTCATCTTGCATCATGACATAAGCTCCATCTCCTGTCAGATCAACTGTGGCATTAGATTCTCATAGAAGCTTGGACCTTGCTGCAAACTGCACATGTGAGGGGTCTAGGTTGTGTGCTCCTTATGAGAATCTAATGCCTGATGATCGGAGGTGGAGCTGAGGCGGTGATGCTAGCACTGGGGAGCAGCTGCAAATACGGATTATCATTAGCAGAGATGTTTGACTGCACTGTAAATTGAATGTGCTTGAATCATCCCCAACCATCCTCATCCCCACGTCCCATGGAAAAATTGTGTTCCATGAAACCGGTCCCTGGTACCAAAAAGGTTGGGGACCACTGTTATAGAAGATTAGAGACTGTTGCAAATGCAAATAGAAAAACCTGTGGAAACTATAGATATTTATTGAAACATGTTATCTAACTACATAATTAATATTGTTGAACTACACAGACATCTAGTGAGAAATAGTAAAAGATAAAAATTTAAAAATCAGTGATATAACTACCTCTCAATTCTGCTGATAACCCAAATCACAATATTTTATTTTGTGATATACTTGAAAGGATTGTTTTAGTCTTGCACATTTGAAAAGGCAGCATAAAAATTTAATTTCCTGAAGTGTCTTCAAAAATTCTCTCTCAGGCACAATTATACATCATGGAATTTGAGATTGGTCTATTTCACCTTGGAGCATTCCTGAAGTTAAGTCATTTTTATTTTCTGAAGATTACTGTTTTGAACTAGAAAGTTTTACTTGCTTGCTTGGTTGAAATGCACTTCAATAGTTGAATTAACTGTACCAGAATTTCCCCCAAACACCCATACTACCACATTTATTTTTTTTAAAACAATATTAGATCATATCTCCATTGTCATTTCATTTAAAAAGGAATCATCCTTAAGATACTTTTGAACTGCATGTCATCTGAGAAATCTTTAAACTGTTTGCTTTGCAGCATTGCCTGTAGATGTTTTTACAGTCTTTTCATTAGGGCTCCTTTGCTCTTCCTTTACTTTTTACTCCATTTTCAAAATACTTTTGCTATGAGATGATTTGGTTTCTGAGCAATCTATCTGGTATAACCTATACCGTGCAGTGCTCTCAGCAAATTTCTTTCTTGAGTCCTTTGAAAAAGCAGCAGACGTGGTAACAAGAACTTCATTGTTTACCCTTCCTTTTCTGCTACTTAAGATTTGGAGAAAACATCATGCATAAAACATTTTGTCTGACCACCCTACTGTGCCCCTTGGTATATTTTAGGGACTTATTCTCAAAGCTTCCATATGGCCTGAAGTTTTGCTAACATATCGGAATAAAGGCTTGTAAGTTCTTTGCTATGCACCCCTCAGTCTCTGAGGCAAAATTTGTGGATTCCTTTTAAAAGTCAATTTTAAAACTTTAGCCCTTGGTAAAGACTAAATTAAACACAGTTTCAGAAGAGTTGAACATGACAAAATAATAGTTCAAGGAGATTTAGAGATACTGTCAGAAGTTATGCTGAAGTTAGAAGAAACAATTTAAAGGTTATTCCAAGGAACTTGCAGTTTTCATTTTAATGCTAATGAAGCAAGAAATATTAGGCTAAGGGAGTTCATCTGTATTCAGAGCATTCTAATAAATTAAATGAAAAAAAGTACAGATTTGACGCAACTTGCAAATACTGGTTTCAATAATTGTCACATCAGCTGAGTACTGTATTTATCTAATCAGCACTGCTAAATTTACCTTTCCTACTAATATTGATTTTCTCTTTTATCACATCATTTTAATGGCATTTTGGTCAAACTGAGGATTTCCCCATGAATCACTTGGTGAAAAAACTATAATGTCCTTATTTATAAAGGGGTTTACTAAGTTGGAGAAACTAAGGCACATTCACTTCTGTTTAGTGCATTCTTTTCTTAATTTTTGAGAAGTAATAACCGTACATATTCATGGGGTATATAGTGATATTCCAATACATATACTGTACTGTGATCAGATCAGGGTAATTAATATGTCCATCTATCTCAAACATTTATCATTTCTTTGTGTTGGGAACATTTTAAAATGCACTTAATGTGTGCTTCTCTGATGCGAAGCAACCAGCCCTGTGCTTCTATTGAACCCAGGCCCTCAGAGCCACACAGAACAAAGGTATCAATGTGTTGGCACCAATGTAACTCAGGTTGGGCATGCCAGAGATCAAATGTAAAAAACAAATATTCATAATCTTTTATGATATAACTTCAATTTTTACTTCAACTTGAGGTTTCTTTAGCCTTCTTTGCATATTGTCTCACTTTTCTTTCATAAAAGGGAAAAGAAATCATTCAGTTTGTCATTGGCTGATTTATTTATAGCGCTCACAATATATTTGTAAAAGACGTCACATTAATTTTATAATCCTCTACGTGATATGTTTCCATGAAGCCTTCTTGGAAAGGCTCTTAATGCAAAGGAAATTTTACAAAGAATACTGGGGATAATAAACGTGAAAAAGGAAGCCATTTTAGGATTAGGGACAAGTGTGGAAGAGGGACAGAGCCTGCTTATATTACTAGAAAATAATTTTCAATTTGGAAGTTATAATGAACTATCATTTTTTATAAAAGTGACCTTTTTAAAAAATGAAGAGGCGTGCCTTCTCCTTTAGCAAGAATATTGCATTAATAATTGTCAACCTGCAATTAGAAGAGGAGTAGGCTTTCAATTCTTATAACTTTTCTCTAAAATGTTGGCACATGAAAAGAAGTGCCCTGGACAGATGGGAAATTAGCATGTCATAAAAATCTATAATAGATGGGCTGTTACTGTCAATCTCATGAAAGTAATTACATCACGATGACTTTTTCTGAAAATTACCACGGACTTAGGAGGAAAAATATTATGCCTATAAGGCAAACAACGATGAAAATAAATATCCATTTTCTTTCGATATAATTTTCTAATCTTTTTTAAATTCTTTAGTAGGATGGAGACTTGTTAATTATGACTGTATGATAGCATAATATAAGAACTTTATTTCTTAAGAGGAAGATGTGTATGTGAAGGGGTAGAGGGTGTACAACCACCGCACTGCTCGGGGATCAACGTTTAGCTCATGTTCTCTGATACCACTTGGGCCAGATGGACAGGCTTTCCCTTCCAGACCACCATTTCCCTTAAATGTATCCAGTGTCCTAGGTCATTAAAACAAAGATGGTCTTAGAGGATACATTTGATAAGGCAACACCTTATGGGGTCAAAAGTAGGCAACAGAACTCCTTGGACAATTGGTAGGTGACATACTTGCTGCCATCACAGGGAAATCCTTTTCAGCTTACAAAGAGCAGGCAACTTCTGCGTCTTGTGTGCATGGGTGATGTTGACACTCACAAGAATGGAGACTCCTGTTATCTACAAACGGAGTCTGTTCCTAAAACCCTCCCTAATCCTGACAAAGTGTGCATTCTTAGATGGAATTTGTTGATCTCTTGCTTTTGTGTCTTCTCTTATATTAATGAGGTTTCTCTCTCTCTTCTTTCTCTAGCCCAGCATTTGTCAGTCTTGGAACTATTGACATTTGGGATCAGATGATTTTATGTTGTGGAGGCTGTCCTGTGTGTTGTATTAATAGGACGTTTAGCAGCAGATCTGGCCTTCTGTGCACTAGATGCCAGCAGCATTTCCATCCTCAGTTGTGGCAACCAAAAATGACTCCAGACTTTTCCAAATGTTCCCAGGCTGGGGGATTTCCTACCGTTGATATATGGTGTCTAGCTCATGGAAATTTGTTTTAAATCTACATGAAATATAAAGAATTTCATCTTACATATATACTGCACTGGTTCCACGGAAATAACGATTCCCTTGAGGAAATTTGTAACGCAGGCCTAACTACCTGAATTTGGGTAAAGGATGGAGTCACAGGAATTCAAGTGACAAAATGCAATAAAAAAGAATGAGTTAATATTTCCAAGCTTTCTTCCCACAACCCATGCACGCTTGCATATGTAAAAGACTATGTTCACTGCAATTTCAAATGTATGAATCTATTGATTGAACTACAGAAATACATTTGTTACACAAAATCTCTTTTGATATAACCTAGACTTTGAGCACGGTGACTTTTTTAGTACCTAAAACTTTTCCTGTAGCGCAAAAATAAAATGATAACAAGAAGCACGGGTACAGTAGTTTTGCTTTCCATGGTTTCAGTAACCTGCTGTCAACCATGGTTTGAAAGTATTAAACGGAAATTTCCCAAAATAAACAATTCATAGGTTTTAAATTGCATGCTATTCTGAGGAGCGTGGTGAAATTTAAGCCATCCCACTTTGTCCCACACAACATGTAAATCATCCTTTTGTCCAGTGTATCCACGTTGTATACACTACCTACCCATTAGTCACTTAGTAGCGGTCTCAGTTATCAGATTGACTTCCTGGTATCATAGTGCTTATGTTCAAATAACCTTTATTTTACTTAATAATAGCCCCAATGCACAGGAGCAGTATTGCTGGTGGTTCTGATATTCCAAGAGAAGTCATAAAGTGCTCCCTTTAAGTGAAAATGTGCAAATTCTCACTAAGTAAAGAAAAGGAATTGCATGCTAAGGTTCCTAAGATCCATGGTAGGAATGAATCTTCTATACATGAAATTATGAATAAGGAAAGAGAAATTGTTGTATAGTGTATACAAGATTTGGTCGTACCTGAGGTTTTAGGCATCCAATGTACGTTTTGGAATGCATCCCCACAGATAAGGGGTGACGAATGTATGTTCGGCCTAGTTCATCTTAGTTGATTAGTAATCTCTTCAAAATATTTTTGAAAAAAGAATATAAATACAAATCTATGTACTATGTATCTATATATGCATGCACATGTTTTTTATATATAATTTTCAAACATTCTACTCTTCTTTTCTTCACTTTAATGGCACTAGTAAAATCACTAAGATTGGGATGTTCTGTGTTTTCCTCTATGTAGAACCACCTCAATTATCATCAAAGATCACATCCACAGGTCACCCAACAAAACAGGTGTTGCAACATGATGTTACCTATGCATGTGAGCCACCTTCTTCTCCAGCGTTATTAACTTTCTACAGCATCTATCTATAGCAAAGAATATTTCACTTTCTATCCCTACACCCTCTGCAAATATCTGTCAAATATGTGCTTTCAAATTTATTAGAAGTAGTTAAAATTCTCTTCACTAATCATTGAGAATTAAATATGCAGTAGTTTCTATTATGTAAGATATTCCTCATGCTGATAACAATCTTCAAATTTGAAAAATGTATATGTATAAAGTAAATGGATTCATAACACATTTTAACAAGTAATTTGCTATTTATTATCTAATTTCTTTTGCAAAATTAAATAAGATAGGTGGTATATATCTATCCTTCAATAATTATGATTGGAAGTATTTAGTCCAATTCATGTATATTCTATGGGCATAATGTTCCATTTAAAAGAAAACATTTTAAACAGCTTATAATAAATATGACATTTTTGATATCTTTAACACACTTTGTCTCCTCAGAAGTATAAGAAATGTTACAAAATCATTATGATCACTGCAAGGAAATTCCCACTTCTTAGTTAGGTTTGAGCTTCCATATGTCCCCTTTACGGCAGCTCAGAGAGTGTTGATGGAGTGAAGGACTATGTTCCTCACTCATTTTCACGTTTCACATTTTCATATTATCCCCCTGCCATTTGAAACGCTCTATCTTGGGCTCCCAGGACCTCCTCTTTTCCTCATGTTTTCAAAGGCATATTTAAAGACTTTTTTCTTTACTACTGAACATATGGGAAAGCTTTTAGTTTGATTTTTCCTGTTCACTCAGTATTAACTTCTGAAACTTAAGCTTACTGATTTTTCATGAATAACTTAGTTTTTTTTTTTAATTAATGGTAAGTTAAAAAAAAGAAAAAAAACTAACCCATGACATCTGACAGTTATTTTTCAGGAAATAATTCCTATTTAGTTGAATTAGCAGTAAATATATACATATCTATATAATTATTTACTATTTTTCCATATGTAAAAATACACATATATATATACACAGAATGAATGTTAGATAAAAGAATAAATTTTAGCACTTGGCTTGCTTTCATCTGACTGGTCTGCTCTTTTGCTCCAATGGCTAGGTACCAGTACTGGGAAGCAAGAACCAGGGAACAAGGACCTGGCATCTGGCCCCCGCACCAGACAAGTGCTAGGCTATATTAACTAGGTTTATATAAGTACACCCTATGATTTCACACAATAATGAAATTGCCTAATGACACATTTTTCAGAATGTATCTCAGCCATTAAAAGACGCATGACTGTATTTGAGAAACACTTTAAAGCACCTTCATAAGGTGGAAACTCTTGAAAATGCCTTACGTGTTGACCTAAGTACTTTTTTAGGTCTCCTGAAAACATATTCTTTAGGTTGCATAAAAATAAGCCTGCCACCGGCCATGTGATTTGTCCTTCAAAATGTCTTTACTAACATTCTGGTAGAGAGGATAGAGCAAACTCCAGAAAAACATTTAAAAAAAAAAAATTGGAATGATCACAGTTTACTCCTTTCTCTGAAGAATGAGGATTAAGTTGACTATAAAGAAAAAACACATAAATTATATAAATTCAAATAACTAATTACATAAATAGTATATATATATTTGAATACCATATACACTACTACTATATATATGTATATATACACTTACATGTATAAGCATACAGATATTATCTCAGATTCATGAAAGAAAAACTTAAAATTTTCTTAGAGTTTCATGGCTTCATTACATTACTACCTAAATATGTTTTTAGTTAAATCCTAATTTTATACAAAAGCCTGATTTCCAGATTCTGTTTGATTTCCAGACTTACTTAAATTAGTAGAATGGGCCAAGCTAAGGGCATCTTTGCAATTTTCCTTTGAAGAAAATGATATTAAACTATGAATATATTTAAGGAATGTAGTAAACTAGTGTTAACTGCTTTCGTTTAGGAAGACTTGGCTAATTAAGGTAATTGTGAAGGTCACTAACAGATTTCAAGTCGATATGAAAATACAGATAAGCAGTACTGACAATGTTCATCATTTCTTTAGAAACATGAAATATAAACTTACAAAACCTCCACGATCAGTAATGAATAAGTACGTTTGAAAAACCAGGTTTCCCAAAGATACTTTTGCATTATTTCTCAACTATATAAGCTTCACCTCATAGACCTCAACGGAGAGAACATAACCACATTTTCTAAAGTCATATTTTAGCATGATATAACCAAATTGCAAAATATTCAAACTGCTAAAGATAATGATAGTCCCTGATTTAATTGTTAATAAACTGAATTATCTTGGCTTCTCTGAAGATAAAATAGTAATTAGGGTTTGGATTACATAAAAAAATTGGTATTTTGAGAATAGTGTAGTCCTGACAGATATATTAGTTTTATAGAATTATCTATCATTCTAAATTAAAAATTTAATCTTTATGATTCTGAGTTAGATTCAACAGAAAGAAAATATTTTTATACCACACACTAACCCCTAACTAGTGCACACACTAGATTATCAATCCCCTTTTTCAATTTTCCTTAGAAAAGCACGAATTTCTTCTCGTGTTTGTTCAACACACACATTCCAGGTGATCAAGGGGAGGCGGAAGGCAAGCCCAGCTACATCTCCGGGCTCTGATGAATGTGAGTCAGTTTGGGTTACGCAAACCCTTTCAGCAGTTCATATTCGGTTCAGGAACATTGGCATAATTCAGGTAGTACATGGCATTACATCAGTGGTATTATGGGTCAGGTGATAACCTGAGGTAGTCTAATAAACTCAAGAAAAACAATGTATTTCATTGTTAGGGTTGTTTCCTCGCTCTCTGTGGACGTGAATGAATACCCATTCATCTTGGTTGCATCTGCTTCCTGGTTGAACCATGAGGGAAATCATCTTGGGGCCTAAATTTATGAAGGGAAGTAGAGCCAAAAGGACCACACAGAAATGGTTCAAAATATTTTTTTCTGAAATTTGGCTTTTTGCAGCTAAAAAAAATTCAGACACTGACGGATTCTGATATTGTTATTATTACCCCCAGGGGAGCTGATAGGGAGAGTGTGACTAATAAGGTAATTTATTTCCTTATCAGATGAGTGAACAAGCAATATCCACATACTTCAGAGGCCATTCCCGGTATTGGAAGCTCTCAAATAACTTTGGGCTGGAAATGGATGTGTCTTTGTCATAAATGGACAGCTGTTACCAAGAAAAGAATATGTATTTCTTAGAATTTTGTAACTGGGATGAAAACTAGAGACTATAAAGTCTATCCTTTCTCTATTATGAAAGTGAACATGCCTTCTTGTCATTAAAAATAAAGAACTGAGACAAGCTTATCAGGTAAATTTAGAAAGCTTATTTTCTCCTTGCGAATTGAAACATTTGTCATTATACAATGGCCCCTTTAAATCTGCTAATATTAATACTATTTTTACTTTCAAGTCTATTTTAAGACTGTAATATAGCCACAAAGGATTTCTTTTCAATTATCTTTTCCTAATCTGACTCTTTGCAGTTCTTGTATCTGTATAGTTCATACTATCAAATATCAAAGTTTAATGCTGCTGTTAATAGTTTCTAATGTCTTTAATCATGTCTTCCATATTTTACTTCTGTTTATTTATTTATCTATTTATTTATTTCAGAGTATTACAGGGGTGCCATGCTTTCATCACATAAATCGCCTTTGCACCACCAGAATCAAAGCTACAAGGGTGCCCATCCCCCAGACAGGCATCCTGCATCCATTAGGTGTGAATTTACCCATCCCCTCTACCCCCTTCACCTGCCTGACACCCTATGAATGTTACTTCCCATATGTGCACATAGGTGTTGATCTATTAGTACCAATTTAATGGTAAGTACATGTGGTGTTTGTTTTTCCATTCTTGTGATAACTTCACTTTGAAGAATGGGCTCCAGCTCCAACCAAGATAATATAAGTGGTAGTTCACCATTTATTTTATGGCTAAATAGTACTCCATGGTATACATATACCACATCTTATTAATCCACTCGTGTGTTGATGGACACTTGAGTTGTTTCCACATCTGTGATTGTGAATTGTGCTGCTATAAAAATTCAGGTGCAGATATATTTTTTATAGAATTTCTTCATTTTTTTAAAATTTAAGCTGATATTTTTCTTACCTAGACGTTTAACAATCATTAGAGTTACATCTTCAAAAAAGTGAATGCCTCCAGAAATAATTAGTATTTATGTCTTCTAAAGGAGCTTGGACTCTACCAATTGAGTCTATTCTATTTTAATCTTTAACCTCATCTATGTGTGTATATTTGAACTCCAAGTCCTTGCCATAGCAAGATTATAGATTGATATGAATTGACATGTGGGCAGAAATCTTTCTTTTTTTCTTTTTCTTTTTTCTTTTCTTTTTTCCCCCTCCCTCCCTTCCTTCCTTTTCTCTCTCATTCCTCCTTCCCTTTTTTTATTTCTTCTTAAAATTTTGTCCATCTTCAGTGGAGGTCTAGACAGTTAGTACAGTCCCATTCTGGTCACCTTGTGCTTCTATTTAATTTTATTTTTCTTAGCCTATTATTTTACCGGTTTTTATAAAGTCATTTCAGTTCCAACGCTCCCATTTGAGTAAGTACAAGACCTTACCTTCTCATCCCCTCATAAAATGGTGAAAATTTAGATGGGATGGTCACCAATACTCTCTAAATATATAATCATGATTTTGCTACTATAAATTACTTTTATTTTATAGTGCAAATATTTCTATTATAATATTATAAAAATGAGAGCAAATCTCTTCAATAACCAATTAATGTCAATAGCTAGCAAACAAACCAAAAAATAAAAATACACTAAATGATGTTTTGAGACTACTTTTCCCTTTTCTCTCTAGATAACTGAAAGTACACTGTCCCTGACTTACGATGTTTCAACTTACAAATTTTCAACCTTACAATAGTGCAAAAGTGGTACACATTCAGTAGAAACTGTACTTAAGTACTCATACAACAATTCTGTTTTCATTTTCAGTGCAATTTTCAGTAAATTACATGAGATATTCAATGCTTTATTATAAAATAAGCTTTGTTTTAGATAATTTTGCCCAACCCATTGACTAACGTATGTGTTCTGAGCATGTTTAAAGTAGGTTAGGCTAGGCTAAACTATGACATTTAGTAGGCCATGTATATTAAATACATTTTTGATTAATGATATGTTGAATTTACAATGGATTTATCAGGATGCAAGATTATCGTAAGTCAAAGAGCATTTGTATATGCCTAGACATCAGGAGAAAAATAACCTGGTTCTGTTGTCTGGATTCTAAAGTACAATTATAAAAAAAAATTATAATAAAAAGAATACATTGGGCTATCCAAATTGGCTTGAAAGAAACAAATTGCATCTCCCACTCCCTGCAAATAATCTGAGAGTCTTGTTATTCTTTTGAAATTAGCAGGATTAAATTTTCTTTCAATATTAAAATACTCATTAAATACTGAATTTAAGCATTTAAGCATTTATTATAATTAAATGAAAGACTAGAGCTAAAGTTATGCAACTAAAAACTAATTCCACATGTTTTAACTATCTGAAATCAGTTGAAAAATCTTAAGTTCATATAAAATATTCTTAATACTTCTAATATAATTACCAGTTTTAAGGGTAGAGCTAATTCAATGCCAATGACCTTTTTCTATCTTTTGTTAGAAAAAAAAATTCCAGAACTTGAAATTTGAAATAATTAATAGAAAAATAAATTGAACTAGCTTTTATATATATATAGAGAGAGATATAGATATTTAATTCTTTTTATATCCCAGTTATATACTTAATTTAATCCTAGGTTAGTGATTAATTTAAGTATATTTTAAACTATTGGTAAAATTCTTAATAAATAAATACTTTCATGTAGTTGATTTTTCATAGGGGTTTCTAAATAGCTCAAACTCTATGTTCTAGTGACTTAGGTTATAGACATGGTAAACGTTTGTAGTTAACATTTTATTGAGATTCTAATGAGACGTAATAAAGTATCAGTATATGTATTTTTTTCCTCTGTCTAAAAGAATTTCAGTAAAAATAATTGAAATATAGAAACTTTTATTTTGGGATTGTTTAATATCAAGGAGTATCAGTATTTTGAGATTTGCCAATAAATGAAAAAACTAGAAATAACCGACATTAGCAATATTTTCTAAATTTTTGTCTGTGAGCAAAATGTGAGTTAAATAATAATCTGATAATTATTTCTAAAATAAGGGAGATATCAAAATCCAGCATAAGGTCATGAACTCTGCACAGAAATTAAGTTTGGTCCACTAAACTCCGCTGGTCATCACTTCACCTGGCCCCAATGAGGCATCCATCATTCCCACAGTGTGGCTTTTCAAGCCCAATGGCTCATTTTTGTTGCTGTGCTATGCGTGGGGAAGAGAATCTTTTTGCATGTTTATTTATAATGCTTCCTCTGCTAAACACATCATAGAGCTATTCATTCTGTTTTCTTACCTCCTTCTTGACATTTCTTTTGTTCTTGTTTCCAATTGCTGTTGTAACAAATTATAGAAACTTAGTGGCTTAAAACAACACAATTATTATTTTACAGTTGTACTATCAGAAGTTCAAAACTGATCTCACTGGGCCTAAGTGAAGGTGTGGGTGAGATGGCAGGGCGTTCTGTGGGAACTAAGGGAGGGTCGGTTCTTGCCCTTCCCAGCTCCTAAGGGCTGTTCACACTGTTTGGCTTGTGGCTGTTAGGTCTGGAGGGGATGGGGGTGGGGCGGGAGGAAGTCTCATGTGTAGCAAAACGCTGTTTGTTTTGAGCATCTGGGTGCAGATGGGTGGAGGCCCAAAAAGGTGTCCATGAGAGAAAAAGGCAGAGCCTTGGATTTTACAGAGAGTTTTTCTGGGAGGAGTAAACAAATTCTTTTCAAATAACTGGGAGGCATAAGGAAAGTAAGTTCCCCTCTTGCATTCCATTCCTTTATCTCCCTAGGGAACAACCAAGAGGGATAAGCATTTGTTCTTATCAGGAGGGATTAGAAAAGAAAGTAATTTCCCCTTTTGCATTTCATTCCCTTATCTCCCTAAGGACCAGGCAAAGGTTAGGTCCCTAACACACTCCTAGGAAGGGGAGAGGGGTGGGTTTTATAGGAGGTTTGGATGGAAGTTTGGGGAGGGTGAATTCTTTAAGCTTAACAGTGGCCTTTTTCCATCTTCAAAGCCAGCAATGTGTCAAACAAAAAGAATATGAAGGAATCCCCAACCCTAATCCTAGGGATTCTTCCCTAGTAAATCTGGGTATGATGTACCACCTGAAATAAATTTACTTATTTATTTATTTATCATTAATACTACTCAAATCTTATAAACACCCCTAGGAACTTAGGATTTGGGAAGCAAACTCAAAGACTTATACATTACCTGTGATTTTTTTTTTCTGTCTCATATCCTCCATATGAAAATGAACAAAAAAAGGAAAATCAGGGAAAATAGCAGAGAAAAAAATATGCGTTAATATCTCAAAATACCATAGAGTCATATATGTTAATATTTAGGAAAGCTAAAAATACTTGCTATAAGATATAAATAAAAATTGTGTACATATAAGAATAACATCTATTGGATGTCGGGCAGGGGGGAGGGGGGAGGGGGGACGGGTATTTGCATACACAAAGAGTGCAATGCACACCATCCAAGGGATGGGCACACTTGAAACTCGGACTTGGGGGGCAGTGGGGAGGCAAGGGCAACATACATAACCTATACATCTATACCCCCATAATATGCTGAAATAAAAAAAAATTATGCAACACTGACCTGTTAAAAATGGATAAAATCTATAAGGATGATAATTTTAACATCTTAATGCTGTTAAAATGACGCTCACATTAGTTAAAACAGAATTGAAAGTACAGCACCGCAGATAATGAAGATGGGTAATCAAGTCCCTAGATAAATTTACTTTATTACACAAATTATTCACCTCAATTATCAGTTTGACCTCTTGTCTTTAGATTATCATTCAATTCTCATGTTTGCAATTTTCCTAAGATAGAACATGTGACTAATATGATAGAGACAAAATTTTCTCAATGTTGGTATATTGAAATCTGTGCCTCATTGCTAATTCTATTTGGCACATCATGCTGTTTTCAAGGGTAAGTTGTTGAAGGGTAAATTGTTTTCTCTGCCTGAATCATCTATTGCCGTTGTTATGAGAACTCATTTCTAGAAGGTATCCCGGAGCTAGCACAACCTAAGTCTTCTCCAAAGTTATTGAAGTGAATAATTTGAAAAAATCCAATCAAATAATGTATGTAGATAGCCAAAAGTAAGATGTCTACACAATTATATTAGAATAACAGATTTTTTAAAAGAATCTACCAAATACTCTTTCTTCATTTTATTTAAACCAATGAAATATTTTACCTTCAGCTCTAGGCTCATATCACTCAAAAAGTGCTATGGGAGTTTTGAAATTTTTATGAAGCGAATTTACTGCTTTACAGCTAATCTGGGAAGATCTTCCTCAAAATACATCTCCTTCCTGTGCAAATGAATTACAAACAGGTGAGAGGAAGGCTCATAAGAAACCGCTAATAAGTAGGGCAGACTATGTAATAGGAACAAGATAAGTAAGAGTTTTATTTGTTAATAATAAACCATAATATATTGTATATGTCCATAGGTAGTACTCTCAGTTAAAAACAATGTCTTTATATAGTATTATATCAAAATATCTCTACGTTAAAGTTATTTTGCCAAATGCATATGTTAAAATATATCTTTAAGTAGCACAATGTTCAATGAAGAACAGTAATGAAAACAGAAACCCAAGTGCAAACCATACTAAAATGATATTTTGTCATTTAAATTAATTTTTATCCTAGTGTACTTATATGTAAGATGTTTGAAACAAAGCTACAGCTATGAAAAGAGTAGTTGAAGGCAAAGACCAACGAAGCATAGCTTTTTTGAGGCCATTTTTCTATCGTTTTGTGCACATCTTTATGTAACATGTACAATCTATTTTCCCTTCAGAGCAATTTGCCCCTTTGTCAAATATACTTTAATTTGTTGGGAGAGTTTAAATGATTTAGTGTGATAATTTCTATGGAATGAACTGTAAATGTTAGTTGCATAGGAAACTGATTTTTAAAGTAGAACATTAAATTTCTGACTGCCATTTAATATAAATCTGAAGCGGAATAATGTAAGAGAGCTTTATTTTATCTCTTACACTAACTGTGACTACTATCTGCGACTTGGCAATGGTGTGTCGGAGTGGTACCTTCTGAAGAGCAATTGCGCCTATATCCTCCCAACTCTGCATTCTATCACATCACATGGATAGCTTTAAATCAGGAACTTTGGGATAGTTATGGTATATAAATTACCAAATGCTACAAATTTCCCTCTGGAGAACTAACCGCTAACTATTTACCACCATAACACTGAACTATACTAGTGATTTTTGCGTTGCCTTAGTCATGTGGTTCCAGATAATACACAAAGGTGGAATGTTTCGGATAGACAGAGTAGCTTCTTATATTTTTGAATTAATATAATTTAACGGTTTGAATGCAGCTAACTTGCTTTGTGTCTAAAGATGTTGAGCTAAAAGAAAAACGTTGATTATATACTTTTAATGTTACATTGTTGCTCTTGTCCATTTGAATACCTTTTCCTAAAAAAGTATAATTAATAAATAAAAGGGAAAGTCACTAACTTTAGGTTATTTATTAGTAAAATTGCATAAAGAGAGAATCAGCGAGACTCGGGGCAAAAATTAGGTCAAATAGAGTATTTTTTATTCAGTGTTTATTTAACAAATTTTAATTGAATACTTACAAAGTGTATGTACTGTGCTATCCATGGTGGTTGAAGAAATGTTACCAAACTGAAGAGACAAACACCTAAATTGATATTTGTAGAATATTGTACTACTTTTATAAATGCCCAGAGTATTCTGGAAAATCAAAGAAAGTTTAGCTTTCAGGAATATTGAAGAGGGCAATAATATGGCTTTCAAAATAATTTCCCAAATAACTTCAATTCTCCCATTTGATTTTGCATCTGTAAAAATATTCAAAGACAAAAATCATAAACTAGTTTATCATCTTGAACTATTATGAGAATTAAATCCTTAAAGAGTTTGTGGTTTTTATTCTTTTCATGAAGCAAGTTACTTAAAATGTTCATTCAAGTCCATTGCAAAACAAACAAGCAACAAAAATAAACATAATTTCTCCTTAAAATTAGTAAATGACTACATTTATTTTACACGTAGAACCCAAATTTCTCTAAGAATTATTAATGTGTGAATACATTGAAAGTCAATTGAGTTATACTAAAGTGTATTCCACTACTTCTGTGCTCTTTGCCTCCTATTTATTTAGCCAAGTTCATGGTGCTGTTATTTCCCTTCAACTATATCTGGGGTCTCCATGGTGTATCATAGATACCCATAATTCACTGGACTTGCAAAGATGATCAAAATACACTGTGCTTTGCTATGAAACTTTGCCTTTTGCATTTTTAAATGCTATTTTTAAATGGCTGTCTAGTCTTATTGTTTGAAGGCTCACAGACATAAAGCACACAATACCAACATACACAGATTTGTGTGTTGTCACAATATTGACACATAGTTTCCCCACCAATTAGACCAAAGAATGATACCTTGCCAGGATCCCAGCAGACACCCTGTGCTCACATCTATCATTATGCTCTTCCTTCTCCCTCACTTTAACCATCACTTGGATTTCTAATGCTGTAGCATATTTTTTTTTACCTTTTTAAAAACTTTATAGACATAAAATATTACAGAATGTATTATGTTGTGACTAGTTTATTTTGTTCAATATTAGGTCTGTAAGATTCATATGCATTTGTCCTTTTTTCATTTTCATTGTTATATGGTATTATATAGCTATATCAGGACTTGTCAGTTTTACTATTTATGAACATTTGTTTCTTTTTAAATTCTAGATATTAGAAATTTTGTTGTCTTGAACATTCTTTTGAAATCTTTCGAAGTATTATATATGTATACTAGTTTTTATTGTATGCATACATAATGAAATTGTTATATAATTTAATAAGTGAATGTTCGTTGTGATAGATGATGACAAACAAGTATTATGAATTTGCTTTCTCACCAACAGCATTTCAAAATTCCAATTGTTCTTTATTTTTGTCAATGCTAGGTATTGCCAGTTTTATAAATTGTGAAATTACTGGTGAGTGTATATTATCTTCCTGTGATGTTTACACTTTTATTAAAATAATATATACTCAAAAGCTTCCAACTATTTAAACAGACAGCTCCATAAATTATTGCAAGGTAAATATACAAAAGTATGACAGTTCAGGTAAGAAAGTATATTACAATTTCTATTTACTTTCCAACATTTGAAGAGGTATAAGGTGGTAATTTCATCTTTATATGAAGAAAAAAAGCTAAAAAACTGAAAATTAATGACTTTTCTTGGACTCATCTGAGATTTGAAGTAGCAGGAGAAATCTAAAAAGTATGAAAATAAAGAGAATCCCAGGTGTGATCGCCTTACGTGGAGCAGGAGCCACTGGAAAAACACCTAAATGACAATTTTGAGGAAATGTTGGAGACTTAGTGAGAAACTCCCGTGAACCCAGTTTTAGAAGAGACCCTACACTGTTCCGGGTTTTACCTCCGGGAACCTGGCAAGGTTCTCAGGGTGAAAATCTGAGAAAAATCTCTCCGTGTTTCTGGCACAGGAATGAAGACGTAACCATTTTGAAATATACCCAGATAATTCTCCACAGGAAAGGTCTATTCTGCGAGGGAAAAGACATTATTAGAGCCTTGTCTGACCTGAGGAAAAGACAATTGCCCACCTCTGCTGCCTTCTAGCCTTCCTGATTCACTCAAAGGGACTTGGAGGAAGTCATAACCACTTGACAAAGTCACAGTCCAGCGACACAGGACCACCAAAAGAGTAAAATTTAATCATAAAATTATAGAATGCTTCCTTTCCTATACCTTGATACTTTATCAACCAAACTCTAGTATAACAAAAATGAATTTCAACTGAGAGAGAGTTGCACAACAGAGATACTATCTAGAGGCAATTCTTGGGGGAACCCAAAGACAACAGGGGAATCCGAATCAAGGATTCTAAAGGAATTTGAAGCCTCTGGCACACAGAACTACAAAAAATATTAAACACACCATAATTTAGAGCCAGAAATACATAAAACCTCTCACCAAAGGCTGACTTGCCTGGATTCCTATTACCCACACATCATGTCTGGATTTCAACAAAAAATCACAAGATCTGTAAAAGAAAGGAAAAAACATAGTCTGATGAGACAATGTAATCATCAGTATTTGATTTAGATATAACACAGATTTGTAGAATTAGCAGACATAAACTTCAAAATACCTATGATTAGCATATTAAGGATTCTAATGAAAAATAAAACAAAACAGACAACCTGAAATAATATATGAACAATGAGAGCAAGAATAATTATCAGTAATTTTATTTAAAATGTTTCTAAATTTGGGATTGTCATTTTTTTTTAAAAGTTTCATGATTGGTTTAGAGGTATTTGTTGTTGGGAAAGGGAACAGAAGTGCTGTCTCCATCTCATTAAGGAGATATTTGATACTGATAGATATTACTGATGAAGTTAACCTTGATCATCTGACTAAAGTGGAGTCATTATCACGAAATTATTATTTTTCTCTTTGTAATTATTAAATAGTTGAAGGGAAACACTTTGAGGCAATTTATATATTCTGTCCCTGCTTAAACTTTTCCTCAATAACATTAGCATCCCTTAGTAGATGATGTCTGCATTAACTTCTTTCTATCCCAAAAACCTAGGTCTGATTAACGTATTGGCTTATTTGTTCAAACATAGTATGCACAAATGATTGTTTCAGAATTTCTAAACTATACCCCTGTGAGCTATTTACTAAGTTACAGGATTATTGTTCAGTTCTTTTGGTCTTTAGCCATTGAATAGTCATTCAGTAACCACACTGATACCCGACAGTAGGTTGATATATTTTTCTGGTAATACACTATAGTGAGCCTATATATTCACATCAAACCCTAGTGTTACTTAAAATTTATTTTATGGCTTAAAGACATTCCTAATAATTATATTGTCACATCATATTACTACTCATGATGGGGTTGCTATGCTCAGATTACTGGAGAGAATACATTTTTAATATGAAAACAAATCACCATATTTCACACGAAGGAAAGAAAAGTAGAACAATTAAGCATTAATTTACATGGCCAATTTCTTAGTTGAAAAAAAGTCATTTAAAAAGGCATATAATTCTGCCAGTAAATAATAGGATCTGTGTTAAACACAATTCTCAAATCTCCTAAATTTAAAAAAAATGAGATGAAATTAGGTTCAGATTAATCTCAGGTTGTATTTGTCCTTATAAAGTATACTTTTATTTAGGCTCTTCAAAAGTTTTATTGCTTGCTGAAATGTATTAAATAATTGCTTTAGAGATATAAGTTTTGTAGGCAATCTCTGCTCTTCAGAAATTGGACCAAATACTAAAAAAAAAAAAAAATCAGATAAACAATACCAAGGCAATAAAGTGAGAGAACAAAATCATTGTCACAGCAAGGAAAGGGAGATGAATGTTTCTCACGTCGCATAAGATAAAAGCACACCATTAGGCTTAGTTTCATTTCCATTGAAATACTGTATTCATTTTAACTTTACTAAAATATGCACATGGGCAAAATCTAATAATACAAATAAGTTTAAACATTAGACACTTTTTAAAATAGCATCTGTTTTGACTTACTTGCTGTCTCTTTCCTTTATAAAGTATACTTTGGTATGTTGTATTTATGAAAACTAGAGATGTTTTAAAAAGCCTTGACAAAGTTGAGGCTCTAATAATATTTGCTGATGAATAGGGGTGGGTGAGACAACTGTAAAGGATCAGAAATAAAAATATATGTATTTAGGAGGATACTGCATTTAGATATCTTTACAAGTGTCTCTAAATTCTCAGTTCACTTAAAGGAACTGAAAGTGGAGATTGTGGAAAGTACACTTAGCAGTATGTTTTATAAAAGAAAGGGGACAGATACCTATCATCAAAATAGGAATGAGAAGCTTGGCCCTATCACAAAATACTACAAAATGTAAAAGTATATTTGAAGTTTAAAAAAAAGTAAGATAATTTACTTTTCCAATTAACCCAAAGCTCTTAGTTTTAATGAATAAGAGAGTTTCTGTTCTTCTCATTTCCAGCCATGAGAGACAGTGATTTTCAACCTTTACACTATTTATTTTCATAGTTCTCTTTTCATTATCAAGTGTTTTGTTTTTGATTTGTCAATCTATATTTAATGTTTTTGTGTTCTTTGTTGTACCTATTCCACTAACTACCTTGGTCTTTTTTTGTGATTGCTATATATTCTTTTTATAATATTTATTATATTTTACTTTTTATTGTATTTAGTAAAAGTCTTTTTTCACCTCCTGTTTTGATTTGTCTATTTAATTTCATTCTCTTATCATCCTTGGCTATCTCTCCTGCAGGCTCAATTTTTCTCTATATTTTCTTAGTCTTCCTATTTTATGTATTTATAGAGACTTTGCAATTGTGCTTTGTAATTCATATATTAATATAAGAACAAAAAACAGTTTTAAAACTATGACTGGGAGCTCTGTGCACATGTGTAGAATTTATGAAACAGCCAACTTCACTTTAGGATAAATGAAAAAGGAATCGAACATTGGATTGGGGATGCACTAAACAAAAGGAAAGAGCTGATACCAACTTTAGAACTCTCAGTTGCCCCAAGATGTTTTCCATTATTAGAAATTATTTTTTTATTGTTGTCTTGCTTAGTTGTTAGTTTAGTCAAATAGTTATTTGTTTGGTTTTGATTTGGGGTTAGATACCTAACTTCTCCCGTGTTCTGTGCCCTGGGTAAAAGAGGAGTTGAAGGAGAGACATCTGTCACCTGTTCCTGTGTAGCCCGCATCTCACCATCCCCATTTCCAACCCTGCAGGGCTCTCCTGAGCAGAGTAGCTCCCTGTTTTCTTACTATCCTCTTTAGTGATAATTTAGGCTATGATCTCAGCTGCCCTGCTTCCTCTCCATTACCATAATTTTAAAGGAATTGCATCAACTACATGAACACTTTTGTTTTTCTTTGCCACCTCGAATACAAAACTTTTAATCACTGGAGGATGGGTAGGTAAAAAAAAAAAAAAAAAAAAACCTTTCAAGTTTATTTTCAAGTTCTTCCCATTAAATATTCATTAATTTTATTTATATATATTTAAAAGCATTAAATCACATAATTTCAATCTCCCCTTACTCTTCTATGTAAGTATTTTACCTTTAAACTACAGAGAGAAAATTACTAAAATAATTTTTGCTTAAATTTGAAAAATAATACCTTCTGTAAGTGAATGGCAAGACTTTGCCTCATGACTACTCAAAGGTATTCAGTTTTGCCTGTTTGATTCCAAAACCTTTCTAAGAACACTCAAGACTAGATGCATTTGGAAGTTCGTCTTGTCAAAGACAGATAAAACTGGACATTAGTTAAAGTGGTGGAAACAGATTTTACTCAGTGACTACACTCGGTAGGGGAAACAGCTGAGCTGCATTGTGATTTGTGCAGAGGTGACTGGCTGGTTCTTTTAAAGGGGGAACAAGTGAGTAAGGAGGAAGAGCAAGGAGGGCTCCAGTGGCAGTGGTGTCAGAGAAGTGACAAATTACAAAGTGGCGGTCAGTGTGTGCGAGATTAGGCCAGCTGTGCCTGCTACCTGGGAACTGTGGAAGTTAGGATTCTCTCCTCCCAAGGAGACTGGGAGACAGAGGCCCTGTTCTTTCTGGTAATTACCTTTCAAAGGATTGGCTTTCAGGTCCTTGAGAGACACTTCTGAGTTATGGTAGATACACATTAATCTCAAAGGGACAGAGGAAGGATTCACAGCTGCACGACCTTTTTAGTAAATGCTTTGAAAAAAGGAGGTCAGGTGTCTGTCCTCAGATGTGGACTGAACAATCAGTAAATTCTTTTGACAGCCCATAGCTGTTCCAGACAGGAACTCGGACTGAGAAGTCCTAAGGATCCATTATTACAGGACTAGAAGCCATGGCAGGGGCAGCCCAGTGTCTTGGTTTAGGGATTTGGCGAGAGTCCTTATGTGCAAGGGTTCTTTGCAGTTCTCAATCCAATAGCTTAAAAATCTATATTTACTCTAAGAAAAAGAAACTGCAGGTGAACTGGATAAAAGATATTATTTTTCGCTGCCTAAATGCTAGGAATTTGAGAAATGTATCTCCTAATCTTTCTTATTGAGATAAAATGGAGCAGCAAACAAAAAAAAATTACTTGCTTTTTCAAACTTAGAAAAATATTGAATATCATGAAGTTTTTATAAAATCATCTTTTTTTCAGTTCAAACATAAAGAAATATAGCACTTTTTTTCCTTCGCTTTCTTTGTTCTTGTTTCATTTTTGGCATTGCTAACTAGTTTACATTTTTAAAATTCTCTCATATATTGGACACCATTCAAGCATCGTGACGTTACTTCTTATTCATCTGCTATAAAATTATATGTATTAAAATCATGGTAATTACTGTTAGATGATGTAATGTGCTTAACAAAATGTCTGGCACTAAAATAAGCATTCAATAGATGTGAGTTGTTTTGTTGTTGCTGTTATTACCTATCTAACTCATTCCCAGGTTTCTTCGATGACTATTTTTCATAAGTTTAATTTCTTCTTGTCTTTTTATTCATAATCTTCCACCAATAAGTTTATCCCCCTGGCATCAACTCCCTATGCTGGTTTGCAGGTGGACGTCTTCAACACAACCCTCTGCTCCATTCCATTCCCATATCCCAAACACCTAAAAGCAACTTACATCAAACTTAAACAGTATTCATAATTTAAGGCCAAATTCCACTTTGCAAATTACCATCAGCCTTCTGAAATGCTAAGTTTCCTTTCTCTCCCTTCTCTTTCCATTGTATTTTTTTCCAGAAATACTAAAGCATTTGCAGTTCTTTTTTGACTCCAAATTTTTACATCAGCTATAGTGCCTGGCTGGGAAAAAAAAATAAAGACTGCATTAAGAAGCATTCTTACCTTTTTCTTTATATTCTTGTATGTGTCCACTGCTGTGTGAACACATTTCCATCCTAGGATATTATATAATTTGCACTTTAAATAGCTACCCAATATCCATCTACTCACTTACCAGGCATTAACTTGCTTGTATCTGAAGCTCAAGTGCCAGGATTCAGATTAGACTCTGAAAAACATTTCTTAATTAGCGGATGAAAAATATGGAACTGGTCATAACCACCCATAAAATGTTATCCTTCTTAGACAACATCGAAGAAGAAGAGAATTTGCACATCTGTCTTGTGACATTATACTTAGTAGCTGTGCATAAAATTGTGCACAATTGTGGTATGCCATTAAACAGTAAAGATGGGGATATATGTCTTTATTGGAGGCTATTAAGCCTCATTATTCATGGCTCATACAAACCTAAATCCATTTTTTACTTTTTCCATATCAACTAAAACTCCTTTTTTTGCTTTTTCCTTTAAGCTAGTTATATCCTCATGTTATCAGACACATTTCCCAAACTTTCTTGTCACTAGGATTATCCAAGTGAAATAGGTCTGGTCCACTAAACACAAGTATAAGGTTTCTGGGAAAGTTTTGATTTTCACCGTTACTGGCTTGTTGCTTTCTTCTTTATCCTAAGTGGCATAAGGAAAAAAGGACAGAGGAGTGGAAAAGTCTTTGTGAACATTTCACAATCATACGACACGTAACAAAGGTCCTGCAGTTGAAGATGAAAGGTACCTGGGACCTTAGGATATTGTGGAGCCACTGTGCCCGGCTTGGATCACCTACCTTCAGACATGGGAGGTAAAATAAAAGTCCACTTTTGACTAAGCAACTCTGTTCAGTGGTTTGTTATAAACTCGCTGAAGGATTCAAATACTATAAACTGAATATACTCACTTTAGCAAATTTTCAAAATAATTTGAAGATGGGATCAATGTGGGGAATGTAATTTTCTAAATTTTATAAGGAATCAAACAAATTCTAATATAATTAATGAGATATAAAGTATATTTGATGTATTTGATTATATATAGCATTGCAGAAAACAAACTACATTTAAAATCTCTTCTTAAGGTAAAAGATCAAATTTAAATCTTGCCAAATCAAATTAGAAGCATCCACTATTTGGGAAGCAGTTGTAAGATTCCCTAATAAACTGGATGCTATGCATGACATGGCACAACTATTGTCTTTTCCAAATTCTTGCTGAAGTCTCCCTAGGTTCAGATATTTATTATATGAAACATAATTTTCTGTCTTGGTAATTTGGAAAAAATATGAACTAGTTAATAATAATCTAAATAATTCCATAATTATTTTGAAATTATATAGATCTTGTTGAAATTTTTAATTAAAATACATGTGTATGAATGTATAATATATACATGTCTGTTGATACTCATAAATAATTGCATGCATCTTGTTTAAGAGTTATATACTTCCAAATTAATATCTCCCTTTACAAAGATTTGATGACTTTCTAGCCACACATACCAAGATTCAGTGTTTTATTTCTACATCCTTCTTCTCATCATATTCAAATGCCAGATATGTTTCTCAGAATCCATATGTTAGTATCTTCCCATCAACTCATTACAGCAATTCTGAGATTTTTCTCTTTTGTGCCCATAAGCTTTAATGTAACAAAATTTATATTTGCATTCATACATTAGATTAATCTATAATCAAATAAATTTCTTGTGTGTTCTTTCACTATACTTTCTTGTTGCTTAGATACTCTTGTCAGGCAGAGCTCATATGTCTTTCTTTATTTCCCGCCTCACGGTGTCAGCAAGGCTGTGTTTATTTCAGCAGTCTCCGGATCCACATCCATATTATTCAGATTGCTGGCCAAATTGTTTCTCCTTGTGCTTGTAGGGCTGAGGTCTTTCTTGTGCTTGTAAAACTGAGGACCCCATTTTCATGCCAGCTGTCAGCCAGAGTAGAGTCTTTGATCCTAGAGGCTGCCACATTCCTTCGCATGCTTTCTAGGTGAACCCTGCCCGCAACAGCGGGACGAGTCTCTCTCATAATTTGAATCCCCTGGACTTCTTTGCTTCACCTCTTTTGACTCCAGCCAGAGAAAATGCTCTGCTTTTAAAGGCTCCTGTGATTAGATTAGAGTCATTCAGATGATCCTGGATAATCTTCTTAGCTGAAGGTCCATAATCTTAATTATGTCTTTTAAATTTCTTTTAAAGTGTAATGTAACTTATTCACAGTTTCTAAGGACTAAAATTTGGACATTTAGGGGCATGGGGATGATTGAGCCTACCATTCCGACTCACCAAGTGTCCGAAGGCAAAAATAAAATAAAATAAAATGAAAAGTATGGTAACACAATAATTGATTATTTTTAGTTATCAAGTTCAAAAATATCTTTATCTACAATCCCCCCGTGCACACACCCAAACACATACACACACACACACACACACACACACATTTCCTCTCATTAGCCCTGACTCAACATGATACTACTTACAATGATAAGTAAACTCATATCTTTTTCTATTTTCTTTGCCTTTGGTTGAAACTATTAAAGAGGGCTTTATCTACATGTGTGTTTGCTTACAGGCATAAGAGAATTAGAAATAAAATAGCAAGCATAACTTAAATATTTAATGACCATGGCTGTTTACTTTTTGTTTCATTAACTTAAAAGTTGTCACTTGCAATTAATATACTTAAATCAAAGACCACCAGAAACACACCAGTAGTTAAACAAATTGAGTTTATTGTTCTTGCAATGAGAAAGAACACGCATCATGATATCTCAGTAAGTGTTAGAAAAATGCTATTACAGGATTTGTGGCTATGGTTGTAGAATTTTAGGGAGAGTCTAAGGAAGAAAGGGCTTACTCTAGCATTTTTGGATGCTCAAAAATGGAGGCAATTCTGTGATTGGGTACTGTAATAAATCTTATCTACATAAAAGGGAGACTAGCACAAGGGTTAAGCTGTAATTACTTAAGAAATAGCAATTGTTTATTTTGCCCAAAGGGGAGGAGGTGATGTTTTAATTTTGTGGGTTTTATGATAATCTTGCTTTTGCCCATGGTTAGATGAAACTATGAAGTGACCTCTATTTAGCTCATTTTAGCCCGGTTCTCAGAGGAATGTTGTCTGTGAGATTGTTCATATCTAATAGAAAATAACATTTCCTAGATGTGTCAGGCCATCTTCTGAATGTCAAGGGCTACTGCTATTTTTCTTCCCTTTCTTAATTTTGATGTGGTGAGTATCCACACTTTATGTTCAGAGCAATTTTACAAGATACGAAGAATCATCCAATTAGTTTTGTGCAGTATCCAAGTCAAACTAGTGTCTGAATAGCATTCTAATTTCATTTGGAAGCTCTTTAAAGATAATGCTAGTGTTAGCCAATCAACCAAATGTCTGCTGAGGAAACCCTTTACAAAAATAATTCCTATAAATGTAGAAATATAACCTATAGATGTAGGTTGAAAAGTATCATTGGAAACAATAGCTTATAATAACATAAAGAACTTGAAGGCTTTTCTTCCTACTGTAAAGGATATTGCTCACAACTCCTCACCGAGATACCAAATGATCACAAAGGAATTAAATGCAAAATAATATTCTAAATATTCTTCAGGGGAGGATACTTTATTCTAATGTGGTCCATTGAGTAAACAATTACTTTTAATATAACAACAAGGGCAAAAGGGTCTGAGTGGAAGTCATTTATAATTCCATGTATTTCTTCCTTGGTGGAGTACTCAAGAATTCAGGGTAACGGCTAAGAAGAATGGGAGTGAAATTGTATTTCTAGTTCTCATAAATTATGAATTTACACCTCTAAACAGGAAGTAAATTATAAGTGCCTGAGAGTAAAACAGGAAATTTTTAAATATTACTTCTACAGTTAAGAAAAAATAGGTTTCCCTCCTTGATTAACATGTCTCTGGCTTGTCAAAAGTCATAAGTAAAAAAGGAAATGGAGTATCAAATCTATATAAAACGAGGCAAATAGTACATCATTGATTGTGAGCTATCAGTAAGGCCAAGAATGATAAACACTTGCTTGTGTGACTGTGTCAAAAAGTAAAATAGGCGTCTAACCATGACAATGGACTCTCAAAAGTGATCATATTCTCCCTTACAATTTCCATTTCTTCCCATCTTCCCAGAAGATTCAACCCATAATTTCCATGTGCTATATCAATAATAAAAACCATATTTTAATTGTTATTAGTATCATTTTCTATTTTTCCTCTGTATTATGATTCCTGGATTATTGATGTGTGTGTATGTATATATAGCAATTTTTTAAGCAAATGTGTAAGAAAATTTCACCTAAATTTTGTCAAAACCAGTCTTCTGTTCTTACCAAACATTCTAGAATCTAAAGAATCTTGGACCAATGCAGAAACATACAAAATTTCCCAAAGAGCTAAAATAATCTTCTTCTAGCTCTTAAAACAGTAAATTAAGCACTGAGGTGAACTATTTTTACAGATACTTCTCCTCCTAATTTTACCAATTAGAAACCATTGTATTTAATACACATTAAAATATTAATGACCAATCAGAGACATCTTATAGAGAAAGAAGTCTAATTATCAACTGAAATCAGTGATCACTGATAAGCTTTGACATGGAGCTTTGAAATGAACAATAATGGATGGGGATCTGAGAAAAACATGGCACATTTAGTGACATGATTAATCCCAAGAGCTGCGTGAGAGTACTGGTGTCCAGTGGATTTAAGAGTAACATTAGAAAGGAACAAAAAGGTTTGTTTTTAAGAGATATTTAAGAGACTAAAAATTGTAAGCTACTTATTCTGGCAGTAGTCAATATATTATTAATAATTGTTAATTTATTGATGTTGATGTTTAGATATTAGGACACCGAAAAGTTTAAATCCTTGATTGCAAACAAATTAGTCCCTTTGATCAAGGTTAATCCAGTATACTTCAGCAGTTAAATTTAGCTGTTTATTTGTCAAAATCATTTCCTCCTTTTAAAAAATTTACTCTCAACGTTGGAATGGAAAGCAAAGCAAAAGGTAAAAATCGACAGTAAAATTTATTTATATGCCAACGTGCTATTTTAGGTTTTATCTCAGTGTCATTCTGATTGGCGTTAAATTTCCAGGGGTGAATACTGATTACTCCAGATAAACAATTGCCCTGTATAATAAATGATGGAAGTGAGAGGAAAAGCTCTTGACTGAAAAGAAAGACTTAAAGAAACACTTGTAACTCTCGTAGCCTGTCTAGAAATCATAAGGAGAGCCAGTCTAATGAACCAATACAGGCAGACAAGTATAACAAACATGTTGGGGTCCTTGATAAAGTCTTTGAATTAAAGAACCCTGGAACTACCCTACATTAGGACTCTCTTTTATGTAAACTGATACAATTTACCTATTTTTAAAACATTTTCAATAGTCTTGCTGTTTACAGCTGAAAGCATCCTAACTTATTTTGTCTCTATTATTATTTATTTTTAAGAAATTTTATTCAATGCTATTTATCTCATGCATGTGAACATGTACCAAAAAAATTGAGAAAATAATGAACAGAGGCGAGAAAAAAATAATGAATTCAAAGTTGTCAGAAAAGTCTTTGGGTAGAATATGAGAATAAGAATTGTGTTTGATAGACGGGAATGTGCAGAGAAAAATGAAAAAATGCAAAAAGATGTATGTCTTACTGAAAAACTTGATTTGACAGCCTATCACAGTATATTTTAAACATATTGCATATGTGTCAATGTGGCCTATTTTCATGTTCTCAAAGAATTATCCATTATCTCCATTATTCTTATTTGGTATTTCAGAGCTTCTAAAATATTGAATTTTGTTTATTCCACAGCATAAATAACACTTATTGAGTTATAGATTGTAGTATAGATTTTCATACTGGTATTGATGTTTTATTTATTTCAAACCAATATTTAATATGGCAAAAAATACGATGCTAGGTATACTTCGTTAACACAGGTACTAAATCCAATTGATTATGTCATGGAAAAAAATTTAAGTAGTCACAAGAACACTAAAGAAGAAATAAAAAGAAGACTATTATACATATCTTAATAAATATTCAGAAGAAATAAAAATTTGAAAAAATTTCAAAAAATTTGAGAAACCGGGCAACATATGATTTTGAACTACTTTTAAATTTTAATTGTCCATCTTTAGGATTTACTTTTGATGGTTGGTTGTTCACTATACATTAGCCCAAAGTCATTGCTGTTTTTACATTATTTTGCTTAGTAAGTAAATTTTATTGTTATTTATTGCAATTATTTGTTTCTTTGAATAATCCTTCTGTTACAGAAGTTCAACTTTTTTGTATCATATGTAATTATATCTTGGAGAATAATTTATTTATTTAAACACAGTCCGCAATTTTCTGAAAAGCTTTTCTGAAGAGAGTTAAAGAGAGGAAGAGAACTGAGAAGTGTCCACAAATGATTCATGTTTCCTGTTTTAAATATACTCCCCTTATATGTGTTATCACCTTAGCAAGAGGACATTTCAAAAATTGGCATTCAAAAGCTAGCACTGCTCATAGTAAAACCATTAAAATCCCAGGGTCCCTTCATTTTTCCTGGATGTCTCTGCTTGCACTCTTTTTTTTTTTTTCTTAAACATCTGACTAGGATACTAAATTCAGGATAATAGAAATTGCATTTAAATATGATGCATGGCTTTGCTCCATTCTTTTGTCTATGCAGAGATGGGTCTCATTCAATGATTTGATAAGGATCCTGTGACATACTATTCTAATCAATGGAATTTGGGACTTTTCATGACTAAAATGATTTCTAGATATATGTGCATCTTGTTCTTTTTACATTATTTTTATATTTGTTTATTTTGTTTTGCCTTGTTTTTACACATCTTTTTCTGTTTTAGTATAACTGTGACAGAATTTGGCATGTATTCTCTATAGCTTGGAGTTTCTTTAGTTGTCTCTTTGTTTCATGGGACATTTTTCTTTTAAGTCTTTAACGTGTGTCTCTAATTTTTTAATGGGTTTCAAGGGAGATAGATTAGGTGAAAATTATTTTAGGCAACTATATTTCACAGAAGTTCCAAATTCCAACTTTGACAATGTTTCTTTCCTAAAATCTTCACAGTAAGATAGCAGCCTATACTGAAGCAATGAGAGGAAAGCCAATTACATATGCACACAAATACACACACACACACACACACACACACACACACATACACGAAACCAGTGCTTCCCATGCAGTGACTGTACACAACAGCACTATTACCACATCTTCCTCAAGACGGAAAGTTAAAACTCGATTTTGTGCTATTGTATACCTTATTAATAAAATCAGTTGTCACTTGTTGATGCCTAAAAATTGTAACTAGAGCCTTTAAGTGAAGTAAAAACTAAACATAAGAAAACATTCAATAAGGAAAATATCTGCAACTGCAAATTCTAAAGCTATGCGTTTATATATTTATTTTCCATTTTCAATGTGACAAGTTATATGTGACTGTTACTCGTCCCTACTTCTGTACATCCACAAAGCTCGACAGCTTTATTTCAGTATTTCAAACTTGACATGTTAGTTTTACTGTATGAATCAGGAAACATACTTGCCGTAGCATTCTGGGCTCAGGTGTATAGACACATCTTCATATCATAAAAACAATTGACTTATCGTTGATTACTTTGGCATGTCTACTCTCTTGACCCCTCCACTTTATTTTCTAAGTCTCTCTGTTCTCTATTTTTTCAAAAATCAGCATCTAGTTCATAGAATATCACTTCATATATGATGAACCCAATTATCTTATCGCATTGTCCATACAATGCGTCTGTTTAGAAAAATCCCAACCTTAAATAAAAATATATATTTATAGAAATGAGGTTTGCCTTAGTAGAGGGTATTTGACTATGCAGATTGATTTCACTTTAAATTCATGGCCTTCAAATTCAATAGACCCGCAACAATGCCCCAGATCCATCTTTACTGTTCTTATCCTCTCTCCCTTCTCCCTGGCTTGCTTTCTTCTTTTTATAAGCTTTATAAATCTACCTTGTAGTATATGAGCTTACACATGTTAGTATAAAAATATGCTTGTGGAGGAGAAGCATAACTTTCTTTGGGGGCTGATTATTTTTTCAACAGCATTCTCTAGATAAATATTTCTCATCATTATTATTCTCCTATTGTTAAGAGAGTGGAGTTGTAATTACCCTTAGAAAATGTGCTGAGTTAACAAATTGATCAGTATGCAAAATAACATGTATATTGAAAGGATTTGACAGAGCATGGGGAGAAATATGCCTCTTTTTTATGCACTAAGTAACTTTAATGAATCTGAGTAAAAATTTAAGGTCTACGGCTAGCTTGCAGTTGGATAAGTGATCAATTAAAAAATCAACTCAGATTTGATACAGTTGATACTGACAGCATCAACCTCAATCAGCTGCCTAGTTGCTGATGAGATAAACAAATGAATGTGCTTATAAATGCAAAGCAATTTTATTATTTCCAGAACACTTTGAAATAAATGTTTGAAGCTGCAAATATTTTCAAAGTAAGGAGGTAGAAAGAAACTCACAAGTAACATGAGGCCAATAAAACTAATTTTGTCCTTAGTGTGGAGACATTCAGAGGTATGTGTTTTTTGTATATTGGGTTGCTTGAGTGTTTGGGAAAATACATTGATTACATCATCCTTACACCTTGCATTTCTATACAAAATTAAAACGTTAAAAACTTCTAAAAAATAGGCAATAAAAATTTTGTTAGTTCATAAGGTAGAGCCAACCAGACATTATAAAATGTTTTAATACACACAGGAATATAAAAATGAATTAAATACATTTCTTGACTTGAAAAATGTGATGAATGAAAGAAGATATTATCGATAATTATTACATAATGATAAGGGACAGTTTCACATAGAAATTGGCTTGAAGGATGAAAAGTAGTTTCTTAGGGGGAAAAAAATGAGAAAAAATGCATTTCAGAAAAATTCAAGAACATTTTCAAAGGCATATAGGCACAATTGAATAACACATACTTGGGAAATGTTAAATAGTTAAGAGTGGCCAAAAGGAGGTTGTGGCCATTCTGGTAGCTTAGACTCTAAAACAGTTAAGAAAATTCATGAAGACACTTACATAACTTCATTCTGTAGGGAATCACAAAGCAGTATACACATAATAAAGAAAGTGAAAACATGATCCAGTTTGTATTTCAGAGAAATAACAATAGTGAAGAAGATTATTTGGAGAGACAGATTATATACAAGGAGATTTTTATGAATAGACAAGACAAACAATCTAAGGATTTTCACTAAATCCTGGGATTTTGAGATAGAAAGAGAAAGGGATTTTTAACAAATATTAAGGGTATTCTCCTGTCATTGATATCTTTGTTTTGTATTTTCTGAGTGCTGCATTTAACCCATATAAAATGTAGACAGAAGAATACTTGAATTAAGTATATTTTCACAGTTATGTGTAATAAAGACCCTTTCAAATTACCTACCCTCTAAGTGAGTCAATCACGGAGGCATCTATGTCACTGGTGTAAATGAGTTTTATAAACTTTTTTTCATTTGGCTTAATCCCTTTGTAAATCTTTTTTATATGAAAGTAAAAATTTCACAGGAAGCAGTCTTTCTACCAAGTCTGTTTTCTCTGGGCATCAGAATCTTACATGAAGTGGTAGCAGGGAAAGAGGACACAGATGGCCTGGAAATCCATCGACTGCAGAGGCAGAGGAAGGCCTTGACTGAGGAGGCCCTACTGTGGTAAGATGTCAACAGGATTTGCAGCACATTACTGAATCCTCACCAAAGCATGAGGCTTATTTCCAATTTACTGTCAGTAAGGTTAAGCACATTTGTATGAGACAAATTTTTCATGGTATAAAATTCTTACATAAATTTCCAATTTTTCTTCATTACAACACTGCTGTAGCTAAGTGAATAGTTTATATCCTAGCCAGTCTGTTTCTCTTTTTTATTTATCCATAGTCGTGTTCCTGCTATTATATATTTCCCCATTTGTCTGCTCTGGGCTGTCACTTCTCAGTATTAAAGCCTTCTTTGTTCTTTACAGGAAATATTCCTGTTTTGTCTTTTCCTTGCATAAAATTTAGGGATCCAATCTTTATCAAAAGTCTTTGTTTTCTTATGTTTTTTGCCATGTTTTCTTTGTTAGTCAAGAATTACTTTCACTTCCTTTCTCCCCAACCCCGACCCTATGGACTCTCTGTGTCAAGTGTCCATCTGCCATTCTATTAGGTACACTCAGGCCCTGGCTTCTCTGAGACTAGTGAGGATTACAGATAGTGTAACCGCTGGTTCCTGATTATCAGGTGAAAATAGTTTCCCCATTAATTTAACACATGGGATCCATTGCAATTACTGTGAAAGACTAAAAACATTTCCCTGAACTATAACACCTTTTGTGGCTTTACTGTTTAAGTATTCAGACACTTTATGGTATTTTGTGAGCTCTTTGCACATCAGTGATAAAGAAACACAAGCCTCCAAAGAATAATGACTAATCAAGATTAATTAGTACTGTAACAGGCAATGTCAAGAAACCATACAATAATAATGTGAAATTTAACTGGGGTTGTTACAGACTTCCAGACAAAGGCCTTATATTACTAAGAGAAAAGATATGTAAAATTAAGAGGATATTGAATGTTGTTTGCCTCTCAGTCTGTGAGGCACCATTATTCAAAGTGACAGCAATTATGTCTTGGTTTTTCTTTCAACAGTTCTCTCTAATATTTTCAAATATAAAGATATACAATGGCTCATTAGTTGCTATTATGTTATTTTTTATCATAGGTTTGTGTATAAACAATTTTATTTGATATTATGAAGAATAAGAAATGTTTATCTTCCAAATCAATACACTTTAAAAAGTCAACACAACATTATATTATAAATTGCAGCATACATGTTAAAAATAAAATGTTTCTGGGTTTTTTAAAATTCAGACTATCATATTAAATTTTGTACTACAATAAGAATATAAATATCAAACTATTATTCCCCAGTTATTCCTAACTATCTTAAAATATGTAAACCTGTCTAAAGAAATACAAAACACATGTAAAATTTAACATGTTAGTATTTAAAGAGTGAAATGTCTTGAATTTTCCAAGATTAACATTCTAGCTCATTTTAGAATATATCTTTCATTTATACTTAATCACACATGAAAACACTGAGTAGCTTAAAAATAAGTTCTCAAATCTAGATAAAAGAACTCATGATTTTGATTATTTTGACTAGTATAGCTAAATATTGCAATAACTTATACATCTTAAGGCAAAACAGATACAGAAAAACCTATCTTAACCTTTTTTGATAAAGACAATTACAACAGCAAATAATTTGCATGATGTCCAGATGGAGTCAAACAAATATTTCCAGAATATTTTAAAACTATTTTGTGCATTGATGATGATAAAAGAACTGTTATATATGACGAAAAGTCTCAGAATAAATATATATTTTTTAATGTTATGATGATATTATCTAATACAATGCTTGTCAAATTGCAGATCCAGACTCTTAGTGGATCATGAATTTAATGTGCTAGTTCGTGGCTATCATATGAACATGAAATAAGGTATATTAAAACAGGTTAAAGTGGGGGAAAAATCAGAGTGCATTTTAAATATTAAGAATAAGCATAATTCATGAAATTTTGACTTGTTTTACATATGCATTTTTATTATTTAGCCAGTAAAAGTGAGAATGGCTATACCAGTTGCAGTTGTTTGGTACCTATATGAGTTGATTAGTCTATGCATTCTGGTACTAGATTCCACACCATAGGCAATGTTAAATGTATTCAATACGAAAACTGGATATTATTTATATAATTTTTACATTTTTTTTTTGAGACAGAGTCTTACTCTGTCACCCTGGGTAGAGTGCAATGGCATCATTTTAGCTCACTGCAGCCTCGAATTCCTGGGCTCAAATGATCCTCCTGCCTCAGTCTCCCAAGTAGCTGGGACTACAGGGAGGTGCCACAACACTTGGTTAATTTTTCTATCTTTAGTAGAGATGAAGTCACTCTGTTGTTCAGGCTGATCTTCAACTCCTTGGAGCCCAAGTGATCCGCCTACCTCCTCCTCTCAGAGTGCTAGGCTTACAGGTATGAGACACCATGACCGGCCTAATTTTTACATTTTTATATGACATAGTTCCTACTGTTATTCATAGTCAAAAATTTTAGAACAGACTTATGACTGCAATTAAATTTTCTATGATAATGAAGTGTGATAATAGATGTGTTAAACATACTACATTAACAAATGGTACTAACAAAATTACTTTTGAGTGAAACAAATAAAAAGAAAACTACTATAATATTTTAAAAAGCAGATCTTTACCCTGAATACCTGGATGGTATATTTTCTGGAGAATATTTAAGAATTAGAGTGTTACTCTTTTCTATTAACTGATATGCTTTCTTTTTATTCTCTTCTATTTTGAGGTCAATCCAAAAACTTTATGGAGCTGAATGTTTCCATTTTCTGGTAATGCGTAAGAACATAAACTGTATAAATTATGAATAGATAAAACTGAGTGGCCAAGAATATTACCATCTCTAACATTCCTGCATTTAAAGAGATGGTAAAGCAGTTATAATTCAGGTCAGTGTCCCAATGCAAATTATATCCATTATAGAAAGGAATTGTGTATTCCCAGCTAGTGAATTTATTTGTGTAGAAGTAGAAAACTGAGAAATAATGCTCTTGCCATTAGAAAAAGCAGCCTTATCAATCTTGCTCTATTCTACTCACAGTGTTGTATAATAATCTGATTCCCTCCCACCCTGAGAGGGACAGATTCTTGTCCACATTCCACATTTATTATTTCATTTTCCCTTTTGAAATTCGTACCCTCAGGACTTTCTTGATATCAAAGTATAACCTTATATATGAAAGTTAAGTCTCTAAGGCAACATATGTAAGTATATATGTGTTAGTTTATGAATCTTAATTCCAGGCAAATTAGAATATATTTTAGAAGATAATTCTAATCAATTCTAAAGTGAAATGAAGCTTTAAATTATAAAAATTACTCACCAATGTTATTACTTTTTGCAATGGTTCCTCAAACATCTAGGAACTCTTTGAAAAGGAAAGTGACTTGTCTTATATACCTTAGATTGTTAAACCAAGTGGGCTCCTATAGACCTGACAATTATTGAGGAAATATTGTTCGTTATGTATTTACACTTACTGAATTAAAACGTTGTAGTGTGCTCTGCTCAATTAATAATAATACAGAGCAGGGTGAACTATGAAATACATTGTATTTTTTTTAAAGGTTTTAATATGGAAAAAGACAAGCAGTTTGTCCTAATGAATGCATCTAATTGGTGCACTTTATTATAAAACACTGGAGCAGCATTTTTCAAGAAGCAGTTCTATTTGTAACTGACTGTCTTCAGCATGTCACGGTGTAATAAATGTGCTGCCTACTAGAACTGCTGATTAGCATTTCTGGAATCCCAGGAAGTTAGTAAAAGCTGTTTGCCATTAGAGAAAGACCTTTTTAGCAGCCTTCAGAAAGAGAGCTATAGTCTAATGACCTATGGTTGTTATTCAGAGTAAGTAACTTTGGGAAGATTTCCTATAATCTACTTGATGATATGTATGTTATAGAAAAGAAAGAAAAATGCTAATGAGAAAATTATGTTACCTTGTTGTTGTGCTACAATAATGAAATATTTCCCACAAAGTAAGTTTGAAATGTCTCTTATAAGAAGTATCCTTCATTATAATTATCTGGATCACATCATTATTATTATTTTTACATTATCTGTTTTATGTTTCTCATAACTCAACATCAACAATGGATGTGGATCACCCAGTAGGGAAAAGAAAAATGAATAAGGACTAGATTTCAACAGAGTGGAGAATGATGACAAATAATGTCAGAACAGAATTGACTTATTAAATAGAGTTTAAGTGGCACACCAAAAAGAAAATGCTATTCATTTTTTCTAGTAGAAAATATAATGAAATACCACCTGACTGTAAAATCTGTGAGATACTAGGTAGCCACTTAATCCTGAAAATATTAAAATTATGCATTTAATATTCATTTTTAGGATTTAAAATGTGAGCAAAGGCACAGATAATATGCTGATACATAGTAATTTTCAGTGTTTTCAGCCTTTTATTATATTATTACTCTCAATTTTTTCTATCAATTATTTCTACAAGTTGAGTTTCGTAATTCATCCACTACTGACTCCAATTTAAGCAAAATACTTTTACATAATGTATTTTATAGTTGGATTCCCTTGTGCTTTTAAGATTAAAGCAAATATGTAAATATTTTATGTTAAAAATGAAATTATTTTTAATGTCAGTTTCTAATTTAAAAAACATAATTTAAAATACAATGCATCTAGTCTGTGTACAGGAAAGATAAATTGAATTCCTAATGAATATTATATTGTAAGCAACCAAAAATAATCCTGTATAGTTAAAAAAAAGAAGGGGGGAGAAAATTTAGTGAGTCAGAGACTAAAAGGAAGAGACAACCCATAAGACATTGGAATATTACAGCCCAACCAGGTCGTGTTGCCCTCTACACAGAGAAGATCCAATGCGGCGAGGCAGCAGGTGTTATAGCGGAGAAAGAGTTTAATATCGCAGAACACCAAGCTAGATAGGAGACGGCAGATTTCTCAAATCCACTTACCTGAGAATTTGGGAGAAAGGGTTTTTAAAAAATAGTTTGGTGGGCAAAGCGTCAAGCAGTTGGGTCTGCTAATTGACTGGGTTTGGTGAGAAATCGTAGGGGTGTGGAAATCATCTTCTCACACTAAGTCAGTGCCTGGGGAGAGATCACGATACCGTTGAGTCAGTTGGTCTGGGTGTGTGAGCCAATCCACTGGAATGCAGGGCCTGGAAGATACCCAAAACTAGGCTTAGGTTTCATAAGTGTGGTGTTGTCTATGGAGAAAGTTAAGAATCTTTACGACCATCAGCTATGTGACTCCTCAGTAGCAATTATAGGAAAGCAAACTAGAGGAAAATGGCTGGCCATCATGATTATTTTTAACTACCTGTGCCTTTGCAGAGTTTAGTCCCTTTACCACAGTTTTTGCCTTGCAACCCCTTATCAATTTGTAAAGGGTGGTTTCAAGAATGGTGTTAACCACAAATTGATTTGAAGGCTTCCAAAACTCTTGTTCTAACTACTATCTTTCATTCTTTCTCCTTTATACCCTCCCGTGCAGTTCAATTTGCTATAAAGCCACCTCTTTCTACTGAGAATTACGTGTGATATATGTAACTATGTAACTCTTGGCTTCCCATTTCAAAATCAAAATAAAGAATAGGCCATATTTAGTAATGTGCTCACACGTGGAACAACCAACCAGGATAACCTGAGATCATAAGGTGGAGTATTTTATTAAAATGAGTTAGTTCTATAAAAATAAGTGTAAGTGAGAAACATCAGAGAAGGCGACAGAATAGGAAACGCCAGGAATCTGTCTCTCCTCTTAGGCAATAATTGTACTGGTAGAAACCATCTGAAGTGACTGTTTAGAAATTCTGGAGTCTATTTGAATACTTGCAACTTCCAGATGACAGCTTGGCTGGTAAATTACTGTTAGTATCCATAGATTTCAGCTTGGTAGTAATAACCCACCCTTTAGCCTGGAGTCAGGCAGCTGTTGGGCCACAACTCACATTTCAAAGGCAGCTTGCAGGAGTCAGGGTGGGCAATGAGGACCTTGTCCTCCAAACACTGAGATTCTGTGTTCTAAAGCTGCTATTGATTAGGAGAAGGTGCAGACATAGAGGGTGCCTGCCATTATTTCTTCAACACCCACCATCTGAAGCAGCTTCCAGGGAATTTAAAGGGGCTGCACTTTTTTTTTTTTAATATTCAAAAAACAATTATGTATATAGTGGGATTTAAATAGCCATGGGCTTTTCCCAGAGCACACGCCCAGGGAAAGATACAAGTTCAGAAAAGACCTAAGAATATTTCCTTTGTCGAGCAGAAGCTTTTTAGTTTGATATAGTTCCACCTATTCATTTTTGCTTTTGTTGCCTGTATTTTGGGTGTCATATATAAAAATATTGCCAAACAAATATCAAGATTTTCCCCTATGTCTTGTTCTAGAAATTTTACAATTTCAGATATGACATTTAAGTCTTTAACCCATTTGACTATTTTTTGTATGTAGTGTAAAATAAGGATTCAATTTCATTTTTTTGCATGTAGGTATCCAGTTTTCTCAACACAGTTTCTTAAAGAGATTACCCATTACTCATTGTGTATTCTTGCCATACTTGTTGAAGATCAATTGTCTATATATGCATGGGCTTATTCCTGGGCTCTCTGTTCTATTTCATAGGTCTATTTATCTGTTTCTCTGCCTTCCAAGTACCACACTATTTTGGTTACTGTAACATTGTAATTTATTTTGAAACCAGAAAGTGTGACACCTCCACCTTTACAAAATTAGCAACCAATGAAATGAAAAGCCAACTTACAGAATGGGAGAAAATATTTGCAAACAATCTGATAAAGGGTCAATATTTAAAATAAATAAGTAACTCCTACAACTGAATAGCACGAAAACTCAAATAATGTAATTTTAAAAATGAGCAAAGGAACTGAATACACATTTCTCCAAAGAAGAGATACAAATAGCCCATGGGCATATAAAAAGATTCTGAACATCACAGATGATTTGCATCATTAGGGAAATGCAAATTAAAACAAAAATGAGTTATCACCTGTGAAAAGTTGATCAGTAAAATTGGGTCATTCTTGTCATACTCAACTAAAACAGAGTCAAGAAGCTGAGAGGGCAGGATAGCTTTTAGGGCACAAAACATCGCTCCAAAAATGTATGTCTCTGCAAGGCTGGCAGCTGAAACTGCCTACGGTAACCTGAAACCAGTTTTATCTAATGCTTACCTAAAGGACCTACTGCAACTCTCAGACAAAATTCTGCTCACTACCGTCACTTACCAATCAGAGCCTGCCAGCTTCTTAAAACCTTACTAATGCCAATGAAATTTCTCAAAGAGCAGTACATAACATGTCTCCTTTTTATAAAAATTCTTTCTCTTTATTCTTCAGAGAGCACACTTCCACTTATATTAAAGATTGTGCCTCCCCAATCTGCAGATTGTTTCTTGTAGAAAATAAAGCTCTCCCCTTTTCCTCCAAAGATCTTATGGTCTTTTACTAATATATCTCAATACATCACACCTGTTTGGATAACTATTAACAAAAAAAAAAGATGTGAAGAAAAGAGAGGCTTTGTATACAATTGGTGGGAACATAAATTGGCACACTTAAAAAAAAAACACTATGAATGTTACTCAAAAGATTCAAAATGGAACTACCATATGATCCATCAATTCTACTTCAGGTATATATACAAAAGATTTGACATCAGGCTCTCAGAGAGATTTCTGCACTCCCATGTTCAATGCAGCATTATTCACAATTACCAAGACATGGTAGCAACCTAAGTGTCTATCAACAGGAGAATGGATAAAGAAAATGAAGTACATTTACATAGGGGAATATTATTTAGCCTTACAAAAGAACGAAATCCTGGCATTTGGGACCACATGGGATGAACCCAGAAGACATCAGGCTAAGTGAAATAAGTAAGACACAAAAGAACAAATACTACGTGATGCCACTTACAGGGAAATCTAAAATGGTCAAAATTATAGAAACAGAGAATAGAACTGTGGTTGCTAGAGACTGAATGCAGATGGAAACAAGGAAGTATTAGTCAAAGGGTAAAAAGTTTCAGTTATGCAAAATGATTAAGTCCCAGATCTGCTATACAGCATAGCACCAATAGTTAAAAATACTATGTTGTATACTTAAAGATTTGCTAAGATGGTAGATCTTATACTAATATTAAGAGTTCTTAACACACACACACACACACACACACACACATGCACACATAGTTAAATAAATAAATAAATAAATAAAGAGGGAGGAAAGTTTTAGAGGTGATAAGTTTATTGCATAGATTGTAGTGATGTTTTCATGGTTGTATACTTATCTCTAAATTTATGAAGTTATATATATTAAATATGTGCAGCTATTTATATGTTTATCATACTTCAATAGTGGTTTTAAAAAGTTGATAAAGACTTCAGAAGACTCATCCCATGAAAGTGATCCTTAATAAGACTATCAGTCAATTTATTATCAGACACATTGCAAACCAGAAGGCAGTGGGTTGATTTATTTAAAGTGCTAAAAATATAAAAATAGCCAAGAATTTAATATCCAGAAAAACTGTCTTCACATATTAGGGAGACATTAAGTCATTTCCAGATAAACAAAAGTTGAGAAAGTTTGTTACCACTAGAACTGTCCTGCTAAAGAGAGTCCTTCAAGTTAAAATGAAAAGAAGCTAAATATTAACTCAAAGCTGAGTCATGAATAAACAAAGAACTAGAGTAAAGGGAAATACACAAGAAGTTATAAAAGCTAGAATATTATAATTTTGGTTTGTAACTCCATTTTTTATTTTCTACATAATTTAAAAGATAAATGCATAAATAAACAATTATTAATCTATGCTGTTGGGAATACAATGAATTAAGGCATAATTTGTGATATCAATAACAGAACAAGGGAGGAATGCAGAGCTTTCAAGCAACAGAGTTTTTGTGTGGTGTTTGTAATGGTTACTTTTATGTGTCAACTGAACTGTGCTAAGAATGTCCAGATAGCTAGTACAACATTATTAGGGGATGTGTCTGTGAGGGTGTTTCCAGAGTACTTTAACATTTAAGTTGGCAGGCTTAGTATAACCCATTGAGAGTGAAGGAAAGATGAATTTTCTCTCTGAGATAGGATATACAACTTCTCTTGCCCCTTGGACATTAGCATCCTTGGTCCTCAAGTCAGATCACAACTTATATCACCAGCTGCCCATTTCTCAGGGCTTTGGACTTGGTCTGGGACTTGCAATATTGGCTTCTCTTGCTCTCAGGCCATGCAATTTGGACTGAATTACAACACTGGCTTTCCTGGTTCTTCAGCTTACAAATACATCATGGGACTTAGCCTCCATAACAGTGTGAGCCAATTTCTATTAACTGCCCCCCTCTTTCTGTTTCATGATGGCAATAGAAACCAAAATAGAGCAGAGTTGAACATGCTAATGTCAGAAAAAAATAGACTTTGAATTCAAAAAGGTTACAAGAAACAAAAAAGATTTATACGCTAATAAAAGATTCAATACATCAAAAAGATATAACAATTATAAACATTTATGCACCTAACCAAAAGTTCTCAAAATATATGATACGAAAGGTGACAGAATGAAGGGGAAAAATAGACAGCTCAAAAATAATAGTTGGAGACTTCCCAACATATGCCACTACTATCCAATAATGGATAGCTAAGAAAAACAGAAGAAAGTAAGTAAATAGAAGATGTAAACAACAAAATAAATTACCTAGACCTAACAGACATATACAGACCCAATAAGACCAGAATACACATTCTTTTCAAGTGCAAATGGGCATACATTATACACAATGCATCTCAATAGATTTTAAAAGGCAAATATTAAATTAATACAAAGTATTTTTTCCAATCGCAGCACAAATATAAGGTTAGAAATCAATAACAGAACAAAAACTAAATATTCACCAATATGTATAACTTGACCAACATACTCTTAAACAGCTAATGAATCAAAACAAGAAATCACAAAGGAAATAAGAAAATATTCAGAGATGAATAAATGAAAACACAACCTACCAAAACTTATGGGATGCAGCAAAATCAGTGATTAGAGGAAAACTTATAGCTATAAATACCTACATTTAAAACAAGCGAAAAAAATCTAAAATTAATAACTGACTGTTACACCTTAATTAACTAGAGAAATAAGACTAAACAAAACCCAAAGCTAGCTGAAAGAAGGAAAGAATAAAACTTAGAGTTGAAATAGAGAATAAAAAAAGAATAGAAGGAATCAATAAAAATAAAAGTTGATTCTTTGAAAAGATTAACAAAATTAACAAAATTTTAGCTAGACTAAAAAAATAAATAAATAAAAGTCATATAAGTAAAACCAGAAATAAAAAGGGGGACATCACTACCAATCTTACAGAGATAAAAAGGATTATAAGAGAGTAGTATGAATGACTGTACACTGACAAATTAGATAACCCAGAAGAAATGGACAATTTTCCTGAAACACTCAAATTATCTACACTGACTGAGAGGCAATAGAAAATCTCAAACAAAAAGATTAAATCAATAATCAAAAACTTCCTAACAAAGAAATATCCTGGATGAGATGAATTACCAGTAAATTCTATCAAACATTTAAAGAAGAATTAACACCAATCCTTCTGAAACTCTTTCGAAAAAATATTGAAAAGGAAGAAACAATTTCTAATTCATTCTATGAGGACAGCATCATGCTGATGCCATGATAAAGCCAGATAAAGGCAACACAGAAAGAAAGGAAAAAAGGGAAGGAAGGAAGGAAGGAATGAAGGAAGGAAGGAAGGAAAGAAGGAAGGGATAGGGGGAGGGAGGGAGGGAGGAAAGAAAATTATAAGCTTAAACAAAACATCAGAAAACTGAGTCCAAAAGCATATTAAAAAACATTATTTAACATGACCAATTAGGATTTATCTCAGGAATGCAAGAACAATTCAACATAAGAAAATCAATCAATGTACTATATCATATTAATATTAACAGAACAAAGGGGAAAAAACACCACGATTATCCAAATTAACACAGAATAGCATTTGAAAAAATTTAACACTTTCTCATGAAAAAAAAAAGTCTCAGAAAAATAGGAGTACAGGGGAAATTACTCAACTTAATAACAGACATTTATGAAAAACCCACAGCTAACATCATATTCAATGGTGAAAATCTAAACATTTCCCCATATGATTGTCTATAAAGCAGCACTTTCATGGCTGTTATTCAACATTGTCCTTTAAGTTTTAGCTAGAGCTATTAGAAGAAAAAGAAATAAAATGCATTCGAATTGGAAAGGAAGTGGTAAAACTATCACTATTTGTAGATTACAGGAATCCAACGAATCCACCAAAAAAGCTAACAGAAGTAATAAATAAATTCAGTAAATTGCCAGGTACAAAACCAACAGAGAAAAATTTGTTGATATTTTATACTACAGCAATAAGCAATCTGAAAAGAAAATAATAAAGTGAATTCTATGTATGATGACATCTATAAAAATTAAATACTTAAGAATAAACCTAACTAAAGAGATGAAAGCCTTGCACAAAGACAGCTTACTGAATAAGACAAAATACTTATAAATCATGTAATTGTTAATGAATTAATATCCAGAATATATAAAAAACTACAAGTTAACAACAACAGCATAAAAATTTAAAAATAGGTAAAGGACTTAGGTAAACATTTCTCCAAAAAAGATACACCAATGACCATTAAGCATATATATGCTTATGTATATATAAATGTGCATATATACATATTAATATATATATGCTGAACATTGTTAGTCATTAGGTAAATGCAAATCAAAACTATTATGGGATAATACTTTATACCTATTAGGGTGAGTATAATCTTAAAAGAGGGAAAACAACAAGTGTTTGCAAAATGTGGAGAAATTAAAACATTTGTGCATTGACAGTATATATGTATGATATATGATGCAGCTGCTGTGGAAAATAGTTTGATGGTTTCTCAAAATGTTAAACAGAACTAGTATATAACCCAGCAATTCAACTCCTATGTACATATGCAAAGGAATTTAAAGTGGGCACTCAGACATTTGTAAATCAACACTCACAGGAGAACCATTCACAATAGCAAACGTTGGAAGCAACTCAAATGTCCATTGGCAGATGAATGGATAAATAGAATGTGATATACATATACAATGGAATATTATTTAGACATGAAAAGGAAATAAAATTTTGATATATGCTATGATATGGATAGACATTGAAAACATTATGTTCAGTGAAATAAGCCAGACATAGAAGGAGAAATATTGTAAAATTTTATATATATGAGATACCTACAATAGCCAAAACCACAGAGACATAAAGTGGAGTGGACTTTATCAAGCGCCGGGAGAAGAAGGAAATGGCGAATTATTGGTTAATGGGTACAGAATATTTGTTGGGATTGGTGAAAGTATTTTAGGTGTTAGGTAGATGTTATGGTTACCTAATACTGTGAATGCATTCAGTACTAAGGAATTGTATACTTACAATGGTGAAAAGGGTAAATATTATAGCCTGTATAGTTTACCACAAGAAAAAAATAAATTTAAAAAATATTTTTAAAAGTGTATCTGTTTTTATAATTCTGAGCAAGTTATTTATATAATTGCCTTGGATTTTTTACTATTTTAAACTGTAAACCTTCAGTAACAAATTTGATTATTATATCAAAATAACACACCTACAAGCTCATATATATGTAAACTTTAATCACTAAACATGAATAAAGTACCTGCTTTAGGATAATCTCACTTAGATAATTGAAACTATAGACATTAATTCAAAAAATTTTAAATTTCTTTCTACTTGTATAGGTCATGCCATAAATTCACTTTGAGACTCTGATGCAAGCTGGGCCTCTTCTTCGGGAAAATGAACTGCCCTACGCACACCACAGATACACACACACACACATCAGATACACACACCAGACACACACACCAGATACACACGCACACACTCTCACACTCACACATTGCAGTCAGGAGCTATTTGAGTTCAAGTACAGTCTGTGTTCCATCCATGGGGCTCAAGTTCAGAACCTTTAAGTAATTCTCTTACAAAAAGATGAGTTTCTGATGAAGAGTTATGGTAACTAAAAAGCACTCAGTTGCCCAGAACATGAAGACGGCTGTGTCATATTTCCGTCTCTCCCGAAAGTGTAATATACAATCGCATATTCTAATTACATGTCCTAGAACTTTAATTGAAAGTAAAACTCAATTTAGTTCTACCTTCCATTAACTTAATGTCATTTTCTATTTAAAAGAAAGATGCAGGAGGATGATAAAGTTATTTTGTAGAGTTTTTACTAATTTTTGAACTTTTCTAAAAGCAGGAATACCGATGATATATCATGTATTTCAAAAAAATAAACTTGTCATTTCAAGAATTTGTATAGTTTAATTTTCAACTGCCATTTTTATGCATATATTGCACAGCCTGTGCCATTTAAATCTTTGTCATCAACCTCTTCAAAGGTACAAAATGGTCATTGATATTTGTCATTTGCACATGCATTCTAAGTGTGTTTTATGGTTCCATCCATAAATTTATTCTTGCTATAACTTCTTACACAGAATTATCAGTAATTACCTTACAATTACTCTTTCATTGTTCTCTTCACAGACGCCAGTCAGATTTATCAAGTGTAGCCTTAATATCATCTAAACTTTATTGCCATAACTGGAAATACCCAGGGATGTCTAACAGTACAAAGCCATTAGCACCAACAGCTCATGAAATTCAGTGTCTTATAGAAGCTAACAGACTTACTACAATCATTTCTCAGGAGCTAAAAAGCAGTGACCGCCAGTGTGTTTCATGTTCAATTACTTATTTCTCATACATAATCATTTTTATCTCTGAGGTTACAAACTTAGTACTACTCAGCTATTTAGTCTTCATAAACAATCTAGCCACACTTATGAATGTCAAATCACAATAGCGATTATAATACATGAATGCTTATAATAGGCTTATTAAAACAGGTCATTACATTCTTATTATTGTTCAATATTGACATCAACAAAATGAATGACAATAAAATGATTATGTTTCAGAATATGTAATAAAATGCACAAAAGACCATAATAAAATGTTATTATGCACCATAAGGAAAATAAGTAGTTTTAGGAATGAAACAGTTGAGCCATTAAACATGTTGTGAAAATGATTTCAGAGTCCTTTGTGACTGAAATATAATACCAGATAAAACGATGACAAAAAAGTTACATTAAAAACTAAACTAGTTCATTTCAAAACATAAAATCACATAAAAGTTCAGATAGCTAGAGGAAAATATATTTAAGTTTCTATCACACTCAAACATATACAAATGAATATTGTGCATTTTTCTTAAACCAAAAATATTGCATTTAATGATTCTGCTGATAAAATGGTTTGTATTAGGTGAACCAAACATGACTTGTTTAGATGTGCAAATGATTCACAATTACTAAAACTGGAAGATAACTGTCGATGATATTTCAATAGGAAACAGAGGACTTACACATCTTAGCCAGTTACCATGAGTCAAAACTGAAAGGAGGATCAATGGCAGTCTATATTAATGCCAATCTGGACAAGCTGATACTTAAAAATGCCTTCAAACGTGTACGATATAAAGTGGGATGATGTGGAGTCACTAACCAGTATACATCAGAGTCAGACAAATAAAATTCATAAAATGTGACGTGTGAGTCTCATTATAAACCACTTCGTGAATGCTCAAAAAAAAAAAAAAAAACAAAAACAAAATCTAGAACACAGAGGAAAGTTCACTTGGTTAGGAGTCTGAAAGCAAATATTAACAGAGACATTGGATATCAGACTAGTTCATCGTTTTACTAAGTGCTATCAAGGAATACTTGTTTTGAAAAAGTTTTGTAGAAAAAAAAATTTACCTCAAATGAATACATTGAAAATTTTTGAGTACTGTAAGGTATAAAATAAAAGTTGATCTCATATTTCTCTGATATGGTAAATTCATAAAATAGAACTTTAGTGACATTAGGTGGAAAGTTTGTTTTATGTGTTAATACTTGAAATTATTTTCAAAAATTACAGAAAAATTTAGAAGTTTTTAAAAAATAATTATTGATATTCAAAATATAGCATCATAAAAAACCAAAATTTAACATATAATGTATCCTGGTTAACCTTATTTCTGGTCCAATTTTCTCTGGATTATTCAAACTGGATCTTTATTATTATCATTATTAGTAAAAGCAGTAGTCATAGTATCATTATTATTTGCTTTATGGTTGACTACTGTAGTTAGATCAATATACTACAAATGGAATTAAATTTATCTTCACATAACCCATAAAGAAAATCCCAACATGAGTTGTCACTATTTTTTTTCATAAGATGTTCACTGGTTAGTACTAAAATTAAAAGAAATCTCCAATGGCTATGTCTTTATGGATGGAATTCAAATAGTTTATAACTATCCTAGAAATAAGCTCATCTAAATGACCTACTATCATAAAGAATATGCCCATGTTGGACTTTTCCTCAATACACTGATAGTAATTTAAGTTTGTATAATTTAAAATTAAAATTCGGCTTGAGGAGAATTATTCCTTGAGAACTGTTCTAAAATAGCATTCCATTCACCTCAGTGCCAACTTTCAGATTCTACTACTTGAATTATCTCAAGAACTCATGCAAATTTATGTTTTTATGTGTCTCCATATGGAGAACAGTGATTTTTTTTTTTTTAAATAAGGAGATTCTGTGAACTGGCTGTAAGTTTGCGGGTTAAGTCTCCTCCAGGGAAAAAATAACTTTTTGTATAAAATTTTGGCAATACAATGATATTCTATTTAAATCAAGTATCTTCAAAATTCCATAAAACACAATATTAAAATTAAAAAGGTAATCTAGATTTATGGGCAGCAAATATATTTAAAACACCGACAGATTTTCTATTGAACTGGTGAGAAAGAGAAGACATCTATTTTCAATTTGTTGAAAGAGCTTTTTTTTTTTTTTCAAGACAGCCACAGAGCTGTGAGGAAGATCTTTTCGATAAAAAATTTCTATTTCACTGTTAGATTCAGTTATGTCAAATAGTTTCCTTCCTTTCAAAATCTGAATATAGTCAACATTACCATGCTTTATATGTTGCTCAGAGTATGGGGTAAGCTGTAATGAGCAGGCTTAGGTTAAAAAAGGAAAAGGATAATTTAATGTTTTAAATAAAAAGTTTCAGGTAAGAAAGATTTGAGTTTTAATTTCAATTATGTTTCTTGTTATATAATCCTGAGAAGATACATTGTCCAAGCCTCATCTTGATAATCTTTAAAATATATTTAATAATACTTATGTCATTAATATATATAATACATTAAGGTATTATTTTATTTAATGTATTAAAGTTATTAGTATAGTGAATGAAGCATGATATTTCCTCAGTTGTTCAGTTAATGGTTGTTACTCTTTTTACTGTACTACAAAACAATTGTAATTGAGTAAACATATTTTCTTTAATTCTAAGAAAACATGTTCTATTAACTGACTTGAATTACAGAAGTTTCTCCTGTTTGCTAGTTTCATTGTGGTTGCACCAGAGACCATATCTGGCTATAAGATAAGAAAAGCAGAAATTGTAAAAGGAAGAAGAAAGGCTATAGGAAGTAATCATCACCTTTTTTCCCACTGCGGGCTTGTTTTCCATGGAAGCAAATTCAGAGAGAATAACTGAGATTCTTACCTATTACCTACTTGTCCTTTATTGACTTAATACTTCAGGGAATTATGTTGAATAAAGGAATATAAATCAATAAATATCTTCAATTCGGGCAGAGAAGCTGTAGTCTTGAAATCAAAACATCTTTCTCAATAGATTTTGGGAAGAGAAAAGGATTAGCAGGTCTAAATAATGAAGAAGCAATACATAGCATTTATGCTATAAGCAATACATTGAAAAATGCAATGATGAAGAGATAGACATTTTCCCAGGTTGAATGTAAAACTCAGTCCTTGGGACTTAGGATGAGATGGGTAGGGCACATGATGGGGAAATCTGACCAGAAGGGATGAAACGAAAAGAGGAAAATCAGCACAAAGGGGTTGCCCAGCTGCCTAGGCAAGCTAGTAAATTATCAGGAAACAAGTAGAAGCCAACTTATGGAAAGGTATTGACATATCTTCTTCTTGTCATCTGCGGTGGACCTCCCAATGACAATTATCACTCATATTCTAAGACATTGCTCAGCTTAATAAAAACCACTCTCTGTGGGCACTATTTTCAATAACTGGGACACTCATAAACCCAGCCCCTCCAAATGTAAACTGGTTAATTTTTATGATATATTATTTGCTTAACAATTTATTTTAATAATTTTTTACACGCTCAAATTGAGAAGGCAATGCATAATGTTGTCAAGAGTTAGTTACCAGTATTAGGCACTTAACGGTTTTTAATCTTGAACTTGCCACATCATATCTCAGCATCCAGTTCTTCCTCACACAGAGTGATAACCTGTCTTGCCTATCTTGGATGCAAGGTGAAGCAGTAACTAGGATGATATATATGAGAACAACTTGTATATCATATAACTAGTAACTACTTTAACCAATTTATGTGATGAATGAGAAAAGTAAACAGTAGGATGGTAGAAAGACATTATTTTAAACTGTTTGGATTTGAAGGAAGAAAATTGCTGAATACTTTGTTAACTACAATTTCTTCTTAATCCACATATGCTTATATGTTTTAAACTTAAGCCTCTTTAATTGAATTAATTCGAGTTGAAAGAATTATAAGCAGTACATTTAAAGGAGCATAATAAATTTCATTTTAAATAAAGAACTTGTTATAGTATTTCACCAAACTAAAAGTTGAAAGTTCAGCATCTGAAACACTGCACTATTATGTTTTTTATTAGCAAAATATATTCTAAGTATTAAAATATTTGGTCATCTTTAGTAGCCTTGTATTTTAAAATAGAATTATAATTCAATTTAAACATTAGAAATATGTTGGTATTTAGTAGTATTAACTATAATAAATTAATAATTATTATTTATTATAGTTGAGAGAACATATGATTTGAAAGGAACATTATTAATTTTAATTTTACCAAATTCAATATTTTCTAAGGCCATGCATAATTCATTTATGCATATGAGATGCATGATATTAGAAAAAGGACTTTTTCATTTAAATATATGATTAGTGAATGATAATATTCTGTTTCTCATTATTTGAACATATTAGTTTCTAAAAATCTTGAGACAATTTCTTTCAAATTTTAATTCAAAACTCAATATGCTTTGGGTTATATTTTTGCATTATGAAATTATCTAAAGTTTGTTCATTTATATGGAAAACATTAGTTTTTTCTTCACAAAATAAATATATTTTCAGCTTAACAAAAATCACAATTCTAATAATCCTATTTCTATTATATTTACTCATAGATGAAATATTAAATCATTTAGAATATATTTTAATTTTTACCTGTCATTGACTTGTCTCTAAGGTCTTCAAAGACAAGTTTGACCTAATCAGTAAATTTGCTGAATTAGTTACAAATTTAGCCTACAGATTTAAGAGCCCAGTAAGAAATCCATGAATGTCCATTCTTTAAATAAATAATCTCATTGGAGAGAACAGCTTTTATGTCACTCCAGAGATAATTTAGCATTTGATGAAATTGCAATCAAGGTTTGCTTTCGGATATCCCATATGTTGAAGTGATCTCGCTCTAAACATTAATAAAAATATTTGAAAATACAAAATGTCTAGAACAATGAATAATTTTTGCACATTTTATTGAGATATGAGTAAATTAATAAACAGTGAAGTAAAACTATCATTAGAAATCGATTTATAAGAGTAATATTTTCATACCTTCTTGCCTGATACTATGTCTTGGCCTAGTTACTGGATGAATGAACTCTCAGGCCCCTCATCTTCCACTTGCCATAGTTACCTCCTATACATAGTTTTTCTTTTTTACGGGTGATGGTGGACGATGCCCTGGCGTCCTGCGGATCGCCTCCGGGGCACGCATCCCCAGGGTGCGGAGTTACCTCTTATAAGGAAACTGAGTAGAAATTTTAGAAAGCGACCTAACAAAGTAGTGAGTTGCTGTCATCAATATTTAGCACACAGTTGTCATCAATATTTCAAGAAAGAAGAAAAAAAATAGAAAAATACCAAAACCTTGATATGAAACTTTTGGTCACCCAGTCGTGATTATAGTGAAATTTAAGAGAACATTGAGTCAGATTTTCCTTCATTTCCATCTTATACTTACAGGCAAAGATTAAGGGAAAAATCTTATGTAATACCTTATTATTTTTATTCTGTAAGCCTGAGATGAAGCAACCAATGATGTAAGAGGAGGAGAAATCCTTTAAGTGAAGTGAAGAAATGTTTCAAGGAAGGAACAGAAACACAGTTGTGTCAAATGTTAATAGGTTAAATAAGGTGTTAATAGGTTAAATAAGTCTGAGATTGGTTTTGGTGACATGGGCTAATTGGTGACCCTGATAATGAAGGTTTCAGTGGATTAATGGCAAAAGCACAACTGAAATGTTTTCAAAGGAAAATAGGAGGAGAGGAATTTGAAAGAGTGGAAACAGTACACACACACACACACACACACACACACACACACACACACACACCACCTTTCAGTTTAGTTGTGAAGGGAGAGAAATGTAGTGACAGCTGAAAGGAAAGGAGAGTCAAGAGAGTTTTGTTATTATTACTTTTTTAAGATTGAAGAAATAAATGTCACATTTGCATATTAATGGAAAAGTTTGAGAAGGGAGGAAATATTTGGAACCTGGTACAGTTGTTAAATTTGTAAGGTCTGTGGCAGCCTGAGAGGGACTCCCTCACATTCTCGCCAGGTCAGAACTGCAGATGGCCCAGAGTTCAAGGAGACACAGCAACTAGCACCATAAGGTTTCTGGGAGGGACAAGGAGTCCCCCCACCAGCTGGGGCCTGATCCAGGACTGATGACTGGAGAAACCTGGGACTGTGGACCGCACTTGGCTTTTCGCCGAGATATCAGCCAGAATCCGGAGATGTCTCTGCCAGAGACCCACTTTTCCTCTGCAGCTACTGTAGACAGTTCCTTGCGGAAGCTAGCAGGGCCCTACTCGAGCGCTCACCACGACCCTCTGCCTTGCCGCCCCAGACTCCCGAAGCCTCTGAGCTGGCTCAGGCTGTGTCAGGGCACCTAGGTAGTGCGAGAGGCAGAGGCAAAACTCCACAAAAAGAACAGCATGGATAAATCTTCTCCCGTCCTTAGGAGAGACGTTTCTGGGGTATATTCTACAGTTCTTCGACAGTCCTGAGAGGGACTAAGCCCCAGCCACCCACAGCAGTTAAGTCACTAGCTCCCTCTTCATCTGCTCTCCCTTCCTAAGCTCCTCTCCCTGCCCTCTCTCTCCCGCTCCCTGAGTTCACCCCCTCATGTGCAGCACCTGCACCCAGAGCTTTGTCCAGGCTGTTCTGTGAGGCATCCAAATTAGACAATGGCGAAGGATTTTAACTGTAACATTATTTACAATAGCAAAAATAAAGCCCACGTTTAAAACAGTGCAGGGATAGTTAAAAATGTGGTATAGCTTTATTAAATGTTGTGTTAGTGTCATTAAAATATTTTTGAATAAAATATAAAATGTTCATAAAAGCTAAATCTAGGGATGTCTATGTGGTTGGGTTTTATTATATTAATTCCTTTTTTTATTACAGTTTCTTAAGTTGTTTATGCCATCTTTATAAACATGGAAATACAATAAAAGTTAATTAGGAAGATAAATACCATCAGCACAAAATACAAAGAGAAAGTTTGTATATCCTTTTCCTTACCTGCAGGAAAATTGCACAAACAATTGGGTTTTAATTAGTTCAAAACCCAAGGTAAAAAGGAACAAATATATTTCAAGGAGCTGGAATTGCAATACACAATATGCAAAAGAAAAAACCCTAAAGTCAAAGGATGTTTTTAAAATTTCCACTGATTTATATTTATGTAACTATAATATATTTGTATTGTGTGTATTGTGTAGTGACCAAAATAAATCACTGAAGGTAAACACCAACCATTTATAAAAGAATATAGTAAGACTGTGCTCTTAACGGTCTTGTTATATGCTTTAGTTTATTGAACAGACATCCATATTTATTTAATCATACTGATGTCTTTATACTTTTTTCCTTAGTTGATGACTAATTTAGAAGCCATCCATGAATCTAAATAATTTATACTATTTCTTCCCATGTTTACTATTTAGTTTTCATCTATGCCATACATCAATTTTAATGTTTTTATGAGAGGTTTAGTGCATTACTGGAATCATGATATGTTAATAAAAATTGCAGTTTAAATTTATTTTATTATATAAATGCGTAATCTCCTATCAGCATGTTGCTGGAGAAATCTTTACAGGCTATTATGTTAATAACTGAAGTATGTAAAATTGCCAACTGAAAATAATGAATTATAACCTAGAGTAAATAGATCACAGAGACAGATTTAACCATCTTAGTTCAGTCACCAATACGGTGCTTTTTAAGAGTAATAAAAATATTCTCATAGTGTATGTCCTGATAGGGTCTTTGTACTTGACTGTATCCTTGAGATTTAGTAGATTATATTACATATTTAAGACCACAATGACATCTTTCATAAATTTATAATGATTCCATAAAAACTTGGAATTTCTATGACATAATATGAATTTTAGATCTGCTTATACATATTATATAAAATATAAATACAGTTTTCCAATTAGGGAAAGCAATGAATAGCATTTGAAAATAGGACTAAATATATTACTATAGCAGTTCATTAAATAATGAATTTATTAATTTTTATTATTATTTTATTCTTCTAATCTTTACTGAGCACCCTGTAAATTGCAGGTGGTCTTCTGGGCATTAGATTACAGCAGAGAACAAAAGAGTCCAAAGTTATTGTCTTTAATTCAGTGAAAGAGGATCACCTATAAACTAGAATTAGAAAATGATATGACAAGTCAGATGGAGATTAGCGGTATGGAGAAAAGTAAGGTAAGAAAAGGGACGGGGTGGGCAGGGGGCCAGAGCAGTACCACAATTTTAAATAGAGTGGTACAGGATGCCTTTACTGAGAGTGAAATTTGAGCAAAGCCCTGATAAAGGTGAGAGAGTCAGCAATGGAGAAGTTCCCAAGAAAGTGCAAAAGCCCTGAGGCAGGAGCTGAATTGGTGTGGATGAAGACTGCCAATGAGGTTCCTGATTTTGAAGCAGAGTCAGTGAGGAAGAGAGAGGCAGTTGTCTTTGAAGAGACAACGACAGACTGGTTTGAATTTTATAGATCACAGCAAGGAGTTATTCCTTATCAGAGCACTTACGGTCATGCTTTGCGCTTCCAAAATAGGGGCTTGGACAATGGCTTGGTCACCCACAATCACATGAATTCAATACCACAGGCCTTGAAGTGATTTACCTACCCCCAAACTCAATGCCTCTACTTCAGCCTCTGTGTCAGAGATTTATAAGGAGCTTTAAAGCTCATTATTCATGGTACTGTATTAAAGGATTATCAAAGCTGTGGAAGGGAACCCCAACAGAGGAAACCTCATGAAAGTCTGGAAGGATTATATCACTGAAGATGCTATCCTTGGTATAGAAAAAGCCATGAATACCATCAAGAGCAAAACAATAAAGTCCTATAGGAGAAAACTGTGTCCAAATGTCGTATATGACTTCACAGGATTTAAAACAGAGCCAATTAAGGAAATAATAAAAGAGATTGTGGATATGCCAAAAAAAGGTGGGGGGTTAAGAGTTTGAAGGCATGAATCTTGGAGAAATTCAAGAAATAATATACATCACACCAAAGGAATTATCAGAAGGTGACTTGATGGAGATGAGTGTTTCCAAACCAGTGCCAAATGATGAGAAAGAAGACGTAGAAGAAGCAGTGTCAGAAAACAAATTGACAGTAGACAATCTGGCAGAAGGATACTGATTATTCGAGATTGCTTTTGATTCCTTTTATGACATGTACCCTTTATAATAAAGTCATTGAAACTAAAGCAGATAGTGAAGGAAGAATCGACACCTTGTGGAAATATTTTTGGAGAAATGCAAAAGCAAACAGTCAGACAGAAGTTACAAATTACTTCCCTAAAGTTATAAGTGTGTCTGCTTTTCCTGCCTCCCCTTCCACCTCCTCTACCTGTTCAATCTCTGCCACCCAAACAAGACCAACCTCTCCTCTTCCTCCTTCTCCTCAGCCTACTCTACATGAAGACTATGAGAACAAAGACCTTTATGATGATCCTCTTCCGCTTAATGAATAGTAAATATAATTTCTCATCCTTATAATTTTTTTAATATTTTCTTTTTCATATCTTACTTTATCTAAGAATACAATATATAATATATATGTATATACATAACATACAAAATATATATTAACTTACAGTTTATGTTATTGATAAGGCTTCTGGTCATCAGTACCCTATTAGTAGTTAAGGTTTGGGGAAGTCAAAAGCTATACATGGATTTTCAACTATGTGGGTCATCAGTGCCCTTAATCCCCACATTGTTCAAGGGTCAACTTTTCACGTGTGTGTATATACACACACGTACCCAGACATATATAAACTTATACAAAGTTTCAAGCAATGTCATAACTAAATCACTCATAATTTGCTTTAATTTCTTTTTTCTTTGCCAAGTTATATCTTCCTTCATTAATTATTCTTGACATCTATACTGTGGTTCCATGCTTATTATCAAAAGTTACTAAGTTTCTGTTTCAGAAAAATCTATTACCTCTTTCTGGATCTTGAGGATCATTTCCTAATTAATTTCTTGTTCATGTCTTTCATACCCACTGATATCAAATATACATCCCTAAAATACAATGATCATATCAGACGTTGGTGGAAAAATATTGACTGCTTTTCCATTATCAAATAAAACTTTTTCTCTCCCATCCAAGGTTTGCATGACCTAGTTGCATACAAAATTTCTGTAATTATCACGCTATCTTCTCTTTCCCAATTTTCAAACTTTACCAAATAAAATTTGCACAGGTCTACATATTAATCCCACATTTTCCCAATTATATATCCTTATTCATATTGTTTTCACTATCCAAAATACTCTGTTGCCCACAGCCAAATGTCTAGATCATACTTGTCCTTGCCAGACAAGAACAAACATAGTTAGCTTGATAAAACCTCTCCTCATCTTTCCAGTTAAAAGTGCTCTCTTTGTTCTCTGAACATCCTGACATTTCAGTGTTTCCTATTTTACACACCACTCTTAATCATATATTACAGCTATTCACGAATATAAGATTGTTGAAAGCAGAATATATATCTTAGCACTGTTTAAAATCCTCCATAGGACCTAACACTGTATCTTCCATATTTAGTTTAATATTTATCATGGATTCATGTGGCATAAGTTAAAAAGAATAAGTTATTTTTAATCTTCTGCCAATTTGACAAAATTTATAAATCTTTTTTCAATTAAATCCAATTACACAATAATTTATTCAATATCTCTTCCATATCCTTCTTTCCGTCTTCCACAAGCTATTTAATGGAGTTTTTCTAACTCAGGCTGATTTATAAAATCGGATATTATTTTAGCCCTGTCTCTTTCTTTCTGTCATTTTCATATTTTATTCTGTATCCACAGTACTTATTTTTCTCTGAGTTTATAATCACATTGTTGCTTTGAATGTGAAGGTTTCACTTATTACTCTTGGAATCATTCCTTCTCAAAATGAGGGAAAGGGAGAATCTTTTCAAGAAGCAAAGGACATAGAAGAAATTTTTTTTTCCGTTTTTTAAAAATTTCATAATATTATGGATGTACAAATGTTTTGGTTACATAGATTGTTTTTATACTACTTAAGTCAAAGTTATCAGTGTGCCCATCACCCAGATAGTGTACATTGTACCTGTTAGGTATGATTTCACCCATCCCCTCCTCCTCCATCCCACCTACATGGTTTCCATTGAGTTTTTCTTCCATCTGTGCACATGAGTACTGATCGGTTAGTTCCAATCTAATAGTGAGTACATTTGGTGTTTGTTTTCCCACTCTTGTGATACTTCACTTAGAAGATGGTCTGCAGTTCCATCTAGAGTGTTGCAAAACATATTAATTCATTTTTAAAATTTCTTTTTATGATTGAGCAGTACTCCATGGTATATATATATACCACATTTTAATTAATTATTCATGAATTTATGAGCACTTCGGTAGATTTCACATCTTTGTGACTGTAAATTTTGCTACAATAACCATTCTAGTGTAAGTGTCTTTTTGAAAAAATGACTTTTTTTCCTTAGAGTGAATACCCAGTACTGAGATTGCTAGATAAAATGGTAGGTCTACTTTTAGTTCTTTGAGGAATCTCCATACTAATTTTCATAGAGATTATGCTAGTTTGCAGTCCCACCAACAGTGTATAAGTAAGTGTTCCTTTCTCTCTGCATCCATGCCAGTATCTGTTGTTTTGGGACATTTTGATAAAAGCCATTCTCACTGGAGTTAGATGATATCTCACTAGTGGTTTTGATTTGCATTTCTCTGATGATTAGTGACATTGAGCACTTTTTGATATGATTATTGGCCATTACTCTATCTTCTTTTGAAAAGCTTCTGTTCATGTCTTTTGCCCACTATTTAATGGGGTTTTTTGATTTTTTTGTGCTGATTTGCTTGAGTTCTTTGTAGATTCTTGCTACTAGCCCTTTATCAGATGTACAGCATGCAAATGTTTTCTGCCATGATGTAGGTTGTCTATTTGCTCTATTGGTGCTTTCTTTGGCTGTGCAGGAGCTTTTTAATTTAATCAAGTTCCATTCATTTATTTTTGTCTTTGATGTGATTGCCCTTGGGGTCTTCATCATAAATTCTTTGCCTAGGCCAATATCTAGAAGAGTTTTTCAAATATTTTCTTCTAGAATTCTTATGGGTTCATGTTTTAAGTCTGTTATCCATCTTGAATTAATTTTTGTGAGTAGTGAGACATATGAATCCTGTTTCAGTCTTCTACATGAGACTATCCAATTTTCCCAGCACCATTTATTGAATAGGGCTTCTTTTCCCCAGTGCATATTTCTGCCTGCTTTTTCAAAGACCAGATGGCAATATAACATGTGGATGGTTTTATATCTGGGTTCTCTGTTCTGTTCCATTAGTATTATGTCTACATTTTTGTGACAATACCATGCTGTATTAGTTACTATAGCCTTGTAGTTTAGTTTTAAGTCTAATAAACTGATGCCTCCATATTTCTTCCCTTTGCTTAAGTTTGCTTTGGCTATTTCGGCTCTTTTCTGGTTCCAAATGAAGCATAGAATTATTTTTTCTAGATCTGAAAAAAATGACATTGGCATTTTGATGGGCATTGCCTTGAATCTATAAATCATTTTGAGTAGTATGTACATTTTAACAATGCTGATTCTGCTGATCCGTGATCATGATATATTTTCCATTTGTTTACATCCTCTGCAATTTCTGTCCTTCGTGATTCATAGCTCTTTTTTTAGATGTCTTACACCTCCTTGGTTAAATGTATTCCTAGGTATTTTATTTTCTTTGTAGCTGTTGTGAAAGGTATTGAGTCTTTGATTTGATTCTCAGGTTGACTGTAGCTGGTGTATAGGAATGTTACTGATTTATGTACACTGATTTTGTAGCTTGACATTTTGCTAAATTTGTCAATTCTAGAACATTCTAACCCAAAACTACTGAATGTATATTCTTCTCATCAACACATTGAACATTTTCTAAAACTGATCACATATTAGCCCAAAAAATATGTCTCAACAAATTTTAACAAGTAGAAATTATACCATGGGTCTTCTCTGAAGACAATGGAATAAAATTAGAAATCAACTTCAACAGAAACACTCAATACTACACAAGGTCATGGAAATTAAACATTCTATTGCTGAATGATTATTTGGTCAAGGAGGAAATTAATGTGCAAATCAAAAGATTCCTTCAATTAAATGAGAAATGGGACACAAGTTATCAAAATCTGTGGAATTCAGCAGAAGCAGTCCTAAGGAAAAAATTCATACTCTTAAATGGCTACATCATACAGAGAGATCACAAATTAACAATCTAATGAATTATTTCAAGGAACTAGAAATGGAAGAGCAAACCAATGCCAAATCCAGCAGAAGAAAATAAAGTCAGAGCAGAACTTAATGAAATTGAAAACAAAAAATAATACAAATGTTTAATGAAAGAAAGAGTTGATTCTTTGAAAAGATAAACAAAATCAACAGATCTTTCCCTATATTAGCCAAAAATAGAAAAGAAAGGACCCAAATAAGCTCAATCAAAAATAAAAAAGGAGATATTACAACTGATACCACAGAAATACAAAATATCATCTGTGAATGCTATACAAATCTCTGCACATATAAACTCAAAAACATTGAGGAAATGGAAAAATTTCTGGAAACACACAACCTTCTGAGGCTCAATCAAGAAATAAAACTCTTGATCAGACCAATTATGACCAACATAATTGAAGCAGCAATAAAAACTCTTCCAAAAAAAAAAGAGTCCCAGACCAGATGGTTTCACAGCCAAATTCTCAGACCTACAAAGAAGAATTGATACCCACATTGCAGAAATTATAAAGAATGTGAAGAAGGAAGGAATTCTTCCTAATTAATTCTATGAAGCCAATATCACCTTGATACCAAAGCCAGCAGAGGACACAATGAAAAAAGAAAACTATAGACCAATATGCCTTATGAAGGTAAATGTGAAAATCCTCAATAAAATACTAGCAAACTGAATTCAGCAACACATTAAAAATCCAATCCACCACAAGCAACTGGGCTTCATCCCAAGGATACAAGTATGGTTCAACATATGTAAATCCATAAATGTGATTCACCACATAAACAAAAACAAATATCATACGATCCTCTCTATAGATGTAGAAAAAGTTTTCAACAAAATTCAGCACCCTTTTATAATAAAAACTGTTAACAATGTGGCATAGATGGAACATACCTCAAAATTATAAAAGCCGTGTATGACAAACTCACAGCCAACATCATACTCAGTGGAGAAAAGTTAAAAGCATTCCCACTCAGAACTGGAACCAGAGAAAGATGCCCACTGTCACCACTTCTATTCAACGTAGTGCTGGAAGTCCTAGCCAGAGCAATCAGGTAAGAGAAGGAAATTAAGAGTATCCAAATGGGGAAAGAGGATGTCTAACTATTGCTCTTTGCTGATGATATGATCTTATATCTAGAAAACTCCAAAGATTCTGCCAAGAAACTCCTGGAATTGGTAAAAGAAATCTTTAAATATGAAGAAACACCATAAATGAAAGTGATAGCTTTCTATATAAGCTGATGTTCTAAATTACCCTGTGGTAGTTTTAGGGTTTAGGAAGAAGTTTCATTTCCTGGTAAGAAGTTATGTAAAAACAGATAAATAATTTAGTGAATGAATAGGGTGAGGAAGCAACTTGAAAGTTGGAACTAAAATGGAAAAGCTAAATACAAAATGTCTTCTCAAAAATAAACAAGACAACAGAGATTAATATTATCATTAGTAGAGTTCATATGGCTATTGATGGTTCTTTCCAAGATTGGCCAAAACTTCTCCATATTTGCTTGTCAAAATAGATAAGTATTTTTCTAGGAGGATATTTCTGTGCAATGATTCTTCCTTCAAGCATTATAATCAATAGTTATCTTTAAGAACATTTTTGACAGGATATTGTAATGAATAACATAGCAAACAAAATTTGCATTGAGCACCTAATGCAAATGTGCCTAATGCCAAATATGCCTAGTGCATTTCCACACATTTTGAATGTTATCCTAATAAGTCATTACTATACCCTCATCTGTGAACCTTCTAATGGAATGGACAGACAATAAACAATTTAATATACAGCTTTTTAGATACTGTTAAGTTGCAATAATTTTGATAAAGTTAAATAAAGTAAGATAATATGTGAGGAGCAGCTGAAGTCAGGAAGGACAAGATGTTTGTATGTGTATGTTTGTGTGTATGTGTAGGTGTATATAAATAGAGGGGTTAAGAAAGGTGTCTTTAATGTATACCATTTGAGCAGAAACCTCGAATAAAGTAGGGGAGTGGCTACATGAATTCCTAAAGTCAGTACAATCTTTCTCCACTGGGCAGTTTCCAGAATGAAAATAGTATATTGCCTAAATAAAGTAAAAGAATTTGAGCAACAGGAGAATTTGAAGTATTTCAACTCTATTTTTCACACCTTGTAAGGTTTATAGCTTAATCCAGAGCTTTATATATCTCCCTGCATCAGTATACACTTTGGATATTTAAGAAATATAGAATATTGCAAGTTTCTAATATAATAAACTTCTTCTAAGAATTAGCTTCTATTGATGTAAATTAAAATTAAATCTATTTTAGCCCAAAGAAACAACAGGTAGTTGTTTTTTGTTAAATTAACACAGATTTGATCAGAATTTCTTCATTCTAAGGTACCATTTTTTGACATAACATCACTTTAATAACAGCTAAATAGAAATGTTAATATTTTGTACAGAATATATATATGTACAAAAAGTCTGTAAGTGGGAAAGATCTATCTATTTTTGCTACTTGGTTTGAATATCACAATAAATGCTTGCATCTAAGCCATTGTGGGTTTTTTTTTTTTTTGCATTAGTACGAGAGTGATAGTGTTTAACAATAAAAGAAATAGTAGCAATCAGCCCCTCCTATGAAGTTGAAAAAAACTTCAAAATTTCCAAGATATTTGATCGTTTATTTGCCTAATATTGCATTGTCTGGATGTGACTTTAAATAAACTATAATTAGATAAAGATTTCATTTTAAGATGATCAAAATATGTTCTTGTAGAAGGCATTTTAGTGTTTTTCTTATCAAGAATTAAGGCTAAACATTTAAATTAAACTTCAATTCATTTATGTTACCAATGCAAGATAGTCAAGTGCAGTGAAAATCCTTAGAAGAGATACATTAGTGTATTGCAAACTTTAGGATAAACAATGAAAACATTATCATAATTTATGCCTGTTATGCATATAAACTAATATTTAAATTAAATGTGTACATACAATAATAACTTCATTTTTTTCTGATTAATAGTTATTATACTTAATATTTTTCATAGGGTGTAGCCTGCTTGCATCTCTGTGTAAATTTTTCAACAGTGCAGGACTCCTGTGCCATTCCAAAAGGCCATTTTTGGAATGGCCTTTGGAATGGCCAGTTTTCACACACTGAGTGAATACTGGTGTCAGGTTCGTTCACTTTTTCTATTGCTGCCTAATGTCACATTGTATTGCGCTAAAAATTAGCCAAACACTGATCACCTGGTTTCCTTGATTTAAAGATTTCTTGCTGGTCCCATTCTAGTCAATCTCTCAGTGCTGAAGTGTGAATTAGGTCCTCGCTATGCAGCCATTGTATTATGACTCACTTATCTTTTTTCTTTCTGGCTACCAGGATTAGTTCCAGCAACCTCTACCTGAGAGACCCTTAAACTCTTTCCCACGTTCTTTCACCTTTATACACGGAAGTAGTCAAGCTGTTTCTCTAATTCTCAGATCAAGAAGCGTATGATTTCACTCCCTCTCTCCAAAGACTCATCCTCTGCAGGGGGAAATATTCGGGGATCCCTGCAAACCTTCGCTTGCCTTCCTGTAGTAGCCTTTATTCAGTAACTTGAGTAGAACTTTTGCCACTTCTTCTTCTAATGGAGGCCATTCTTGGCATGATGCCTAATTTCATGTATCAACTTGACTGGGCTAAACCATGTCCGGATAGCTGGTAAAACAATATTCATAAAAATTTCTAAGAATGTAGCTTTTACATGTTCTCACCACAAAAATAAGTGTGTGAGGTAATGTGTATATTGATTAGCTCAATTTATCCATTCAAAAATGTATACATATTTCAAAACATTATGTCATACACTATAAACATATACAATGTTTATTTGTTAACTAAAAGAATAAATTGAAATTTTTTTAAAAAACTCCACATTATTGTGAGTATGCCTGTGATGGTGTTTTTTGGAAGAGATTAGCATTTATTTATTTATTTTTTAATTTTTATTTTTTAATTTTTTTATTTCAGCATAATATGGGGGTACAGATGTTTAGGTTACGTGTGTTGCCCTTGCCCCCCCTCCCCACCTCAGTCCAAGTTTCAAATATGTCCATCCTATTGCATGGTGCGCATTGCACTCTTTGTGTATGCATATACCCGTCCCCTCTCCCTCCTCCCCCCTCCTCCCTGCCCAACATCCAATAGATGTTATTCTCATATGTGCACTTATGTGTTGATCAGTTAATACCAATTTGATGGTGAATACATGTGGTGCTTGTTTTTCCATTCTTGGAATACCTCGCTTAGTAGAATGTGTTCTAGCCCTTTCCAGGAGTATATAAGAGGTGCTAT